>JTDE01002450.1:62486-76298 GCA_014338405.1 Paragonimus skrjabini miyazakii
TAGTCACTCACCTAGGACAGGTCTGTCAACAGAAGAGCATCGCCCTCATGCCTTAGTCTAGCCTGTATCAGGTGACTGTAACTGCGATGTTAATTTACTATTACGATACGCGACTTCACAGAGCTGTGGAAGTCTTGAGATAATCATCCACCGGCGATTGCATTTGTCCGTATCAGGTGATGCTGACGCATAAGCAGCCATAAGTTTGTGTAAGACAGGCAAACATGTTAGTTCAGAGCTTGAGAACGCAAATACTCGAGTGGTTTAACTATTTACTAAAGATACCAACTGCTGATGACAGTGATAATCATGGTGCTGATAGTGATGATGGTGATGATGATAATGATGTTCTCAATGGTGAGTCAGATATTGTTCCTATCGTGCTTAGGAGTGAGACATATTCATCAGCTTGTACTTACTTGCATTATACAATGCACTGACATTAGTTTTCCGTAAGAAGGAAGATTACGCATACTAGCATAACTAACAACTACTGTTCGATGGATAAATTTGAAAATTGAATTCCTGTGGTCTTCTTGTAGATAGTACTCTAACTGCTTCCACATTCACGGATTTAGATTAGATCGATGACTAGCCATCATACTGCTAAGCAGTCGTAAGGAGAAAAAGTCTCATTAACTCGGAAGACATGGCCACGCAATTCAATATCCAACACATAACCTTGGAGGCAACTTTTGAAACTTTTGAAACTTCTGGAATTTCATTTTTTTCCAATGTGTTTATCAAAGCAGATATATCTAGACTTAATGCTGATGCATCAGCCTACTTTACAGAAGTCTTGTTGAACGTTCGATCGACCTGTGGTTTGAAAATCGAACAAAGCCTTGCTTTAGTATGTCCCCTGTCTCAAGTTTCACTTTCTTCTTCTTTCTCAATTCGGGGTCTGACACATGATGGCCCTCTTTGGGTTTTCATTAATTCATATCTTGCTTAATTAATGTAGGCAGTTGTACGTCTGCGCATGTCACAGTTCATTATTTTTAATCAATCACCCGCTAGTTTTATACACCCGTCATAAGGTTGTACCACAAACGATATCTGACGATGCGTTGTTGTTAATTTGCATTTCACTTGTGTTAACTTGCCTTCGTTTGTCGGATGAGTCATTTATACAACAAGTTAATTGTGCGCCCGTCCTCTGTTCACTGGAATTAGGTATCGGAATTAGCAAAAAAGTAACAGGGAAAACATCTCATCAGCTCGATTCTAGAACTTGAACATTGTATTACTGCATCCACTCTCCATTCAGTACAACAAAAGATTTTTCTAGGTGACAGCCTTCATCCTCCCCAAACAGCCATAGAACTAAGTAAAACTGATCATTTCTGTGTGTCCAACTCCCGTGAAATAACAGCTAATTAGGTTATCACTTGTTGTCCTTCATTTGGTTTTTGTTGAAGACTGCTCAGCTTAAGACCTTAGTTAACAGCAACAACGGTTCAGCAAATTCCTTCACAGTCCTCATTGTTAGAGTAATGCTGTTTCTGATCAATCAACTTCTTTTTAACTCATCACAGATAACCAGGAAGACAAAATTGGTTCGGCATTCTCCAATTTACTTGAAAAAGCTTCTAGTGTTTACTGTTTGCTGACGAGAACAAGTGACTGGCAGTACCGTATAAGCATATAAATTTTAATGTGATTTCAAAATATCTCAACAATAATGTAGATGAAAATGCCTTTCGCTTCATTTTCTCCATCCTGAAGCACAGTATGTGCAGTTTGAAAGTTCTCTGTCAAACTTGCAGATTTTCTGAGTAGGTGGTGAAGAAAAGCAAGATAAAATTATGATGCCTTATCAACTACTTCGATAAAATAACAACCGTGACTGTTGACTGATGATATTAGATTTGAGATTTCTTCCAAAACAAAACTTCCGATCTTTTATCTCTCTACGTTCATAACCCAATTAAGGGCATCTGGATAGTGTTGTGACGTATCTGATTTGTGGGGGTTCATCTAACAATAAACTGAAAGTACTAATTAACCGATTTATAGTCTTCAGCAGGTGTTAATGTGCCTTGGTACCTGTCCAGATTGACCACACTACCCTGAACTGTGCATGCAAGTCTCTGTAGAAGAGTGAATGCTATAGTAGTGAGTACTTTTGTCATATGGTATCTCGGTATGTGATTGCCAATGGTGTAAAATCATAATCAAAATAACAGCGTATGCATTTGGAAGCATTCTAACACCGCTGTCCTTTGTTTTTTGTTTTGTGATTGCGAATAATCCATGACCGTTTAAAGCAAGTTGATATTCCCTTCAACAACGCTAATGGCCTGGCAACTAATCAACTAATCAAACTTCCTGTTACCACATGACAGTAGTTAACTGGCCGTGAACTTAGTTCAAAAGATATCAGATACCAAAACACAGTGTAAACCATAATTCAGTCAGCCCTAAATATTTTAAGCGGTCCAATGACATATCTGGTGAAACAGTCCTAATCAGGCTGACAAACGCGTCGCGCAGACGCTATTGCGAACTGCATTCTGACCATCCGACTACACACAAATAGGGCATTCGCCTCAGCACTTTGTCAATCACCACAACACAACACTGCTTGCTTTTCGTTTCGGTCCTGATTCTCATCAGGCAGATAATAAGTAGCTTAGTTCGGGAATACATCGTTCACAAATCGACCGTTCCAAACTTCGAAGAGCTATCCTCGCAGTATAAAATATGTCTGTCATCAGACAAGCGAAGATACACAACGGCGTAAGCTCTGCCCTCCGCCGTAATCAAGGTCGGTTGACACAAACAAAAGCAGGAGGCTGCACGCGCACCTCCTAGTGGTGTGTCTTCAATCACCTTATGGAGCTTTCTTTCTATAGCCTACTAAAGGGTTCCGGCACTTTTAGTTACGGGACAATACAGTTTTACTCTTGTTATCCTTTCGTACTCATTTCAATCCCATCAAATTTATTGCGAGTTCACTACAGAAGATAGGAGATTCGCAATACAACGATTTGAAAACAACTGTCGTCATTGACCTTTACGCTGGTGTCGTTTTAGATATACGGGTTCTAAACATTTCGTGGCGTCAATGAAAGGCTCAACCAGTTTTCGAGACAACCTCTGTCTGGGAATGGAAGTAGGAAAGATTACCAATACTGTTTGGGCAAATAGTCAGATTTTGCACTACAAGTTCTGGGTCTCCGCTCGAACTGAACAGAAAACCAGCGCGTTTACACACATGACTGATGTATAACGAGATTTTCTTGTGGAAGCTGACAGAATGGTTCACGATGCACGCAGTTCAGATAGACTGGGAACAGAGTTCCACACCCTGCCCACACAAGATTTAGTAATATGGGTGCATTTTAAGGAGCGCAAATTTGCATCTGTTATATGCCAACACTCAAACAGTCTCAGTCGATATGTCACATTTCAGGTTGACATTATGAACAGGTCAAGACTGTAGGACTCAAAATTGGAACGAGTCATTGTGGAAGAATGAGAACAGACGTCAACACTGATTATTAGGTAGCAAACGCGACTGCCATTGGGCATATATCTGGTGATCCAAATTCTCCCCCCCTGCCACTGAACAAGGTTTAACACCTTTTACTACTGCTACTTCATCAACCCTCTGTAAAAAATGTACTTACCAGAGCAACCGTTGCGTGCTGTCACCACGGTCGTCCACAGTCAAGATTCCCGTTACTTAACTGGACCATCTGACTAGTAATTTATTTAACTGGACTGTAATACATAATTCCCTATGAACAACGAAATTGCTTCAATGCTGACCAAGTTGCACTGAAATACCAGTGACCTTTGAGGCAGAGTTCTCAAGAAGTACATTTGGAATCGAAAACGTTGTTCGAGCATTATTTGTGCTGAGCAAACAGACCGCGTTTCCCGTAACACGGCTGCTCGTTTGTTGGCAGGACAACGTAAGCGACTTCGAGTGCAAACACTTTTGCCTAACCAACTGATCGCTCCGCACATTAGAGGCTTATCCGACCGAATGATTAACTGCTGTTTCATAGGATGTCAGCAATTTTGTGCTAAAGTGTTTGATGAAAATCGTAACAGTAACCAAGCACAAACAATATATGTGGTGCAAGCAGCTAGTCTACCAGTTCATAGTCCAGGTGACCGGAGTTTTAGCATCCTTAAAACGATTGACAAACACGATACACGGAATTAAATGTAGTGAGCACTAGTGATCAGAGACTGTCCGTGACCAGCTGTACACAAGAAAGACGAAAGCTTGCCAACCACTCGTCAACGATATAGTCGAGTCTACTGAATCGGAATAGTTATTTTTATACGTTACACATATGAGCACTAACGAGATATGACAACCTTCAACACTGTTGCCAATCTCTGATCGCAAAAGTGAGAGATACGCTGGTCGTGTCTGTCACGTGAGAGGTGGCTGGAATGGGAACCACCTAAAGTTTAAAAGACGCTTAAGACCGACAAAGTTATTCATCGGAAGTCTTAGACTGCTCACGCATTCGTAACCAGTTGTAAGGTTTGACTTCATATTTATCCTATAAATCCTGTTATCAGTATCTAGCCAAACAGCCAACCCAGAACATCCACTCGATTCATGAAAGATAAAAGTCGTTTTACAGTAGAATTCGATGATAATTACGATACTTATGAAGGTTGTGGTGTTTACTTCTCAGAACGTGAAAACAGATACAGGGCGTAATTCCAATCGATGCTTATCACCTTGTCATTCAAAACTGACAAATCAAACAGCGAGATAGTAAACGATTACCTTCCATCTAAAAAAAGACTAACTATTCCGATAATACGGAGAAGTTGAAGCTTCTCTACGGTTCGAGTGGAATTAGCTGGGCAAGGCTGTTATAAGATTCATGCCAACAATGTAAGCGAACTGGATATCAAGCGGAAAACGTTGTGTTCCTGCCTTACTCATCATATGCACACAGGAAGTGTCCCAATGCATAATGTATGAACTTAGTTTTGGACTAAAGCATGGTGTCCGGCATCCTCGTTTGTGTTCAGCATTTTATAAATTTAGACCCATGACCAGTTTACGTTAACCGGAAACACTAACCACTAGAATACAACAGTACTGGCAAGATACAGTCCACGTAATCTTATATAATCATGCAAATCGGCTGAAGTCACGAAGTTGTCATCGAACATGGTTGATTCAAAGTCTTGTAGCTATTCGTAGACTGCTTCACTAAATCTTATCACTTTCTGGAAGGTTGATGAGGTTAGCAATGGATTATTGTTTGATAGCGACAAATGGACTAAACACTTACTCATGGTTGCTGAGCTTCACAGTTAACTCAGTTCACTAGACTTCCAAAACTTGGTAGGATGGACGAATGTGAAATGATGTCATTGATCTTGTTTAACCTGGACTTATTCCTTCGGGGTTACACTGAATACGTAGTGAATGAGTGAAACCTCAAGCGGTGCAGCGCGAGCCACATGCGGCCATGGTTATGCGTAGGTGTCCTGTGACTTCAGCCGTTGTGACAGGCTAGTCCATACGTGAATGCTGCCAACCACAGCATGGTACGTCTGGATAAACTTTACAACATTGTTTCAAGTACTGTCTACGGACAAATATTTACCAAGTTCAAAAATTCCCAGATAGATAAGAGAACGCAACACATACTCAAACACAGGATAGCAAAGCGCAATAGAAGTACAAAGTCACTCAGATTGGCAAACAGACCACATATGTTGCACAGCACGAACAGGAGGGTCTGCAAAGAGGTGTGCTGGTCCGATGATTATCACTGCGCAACCTAACTGCAGTTATAAGATATCCGCACCAAATTTTGTACGAATGAAGTCAAACAGTTTGGGCGTCGTGTTTAACATGTTATTGATAAATAGATTGAGAATAACACAACGTTATGAGCAAGTTGTAATACTCTACGTTTCAACCACCTCGGGTGGCCTTCCTCAGGAGTGTTGAAATCGATTACAACACTCCTGAGGAAGGCCACCCGAGGTGGTTGAAACGTAGAGTATTACAACTTGCTCATAACGTTGTGTTATTCTCAATCTATTTATCAATAACTGCAGTTATCTGCATGTGTGACCCTGATAACCAACTTCTGATAGCAGTCGTGCTATCCGCGAAACTGGTTGTTACTTCGGTGCCACTTGCGTCAACACTGATGCTTGTCAGCAAGTCATTAACTGATTGCACGCCAAAGTGGGTCTGATGATTTAATGGTAAATGTGGTCTTCCGTTTTACGGATCTGCGTTTTCGAGTGTTCAATATTAATTTGGTATCTGTACCGTTGGATTTTGTGATTTTGGCCGAATGTCTATTCAGGAACATTTGGTTGACAGATAATCTGAGATTCCCGTTTGAAAATTAACTTCTATTTGGATAGGTTGAATGAGTTGAACTTGAGACGAAAGTGCTCTAAATCCGTAAACGATGCGAACTGTTTCTAACACTGAACTGGAGCCCATTTTAAGACAAACAGCCTTGTCCACCAGCTTGTCAACGACTGGATTAAAATAAAGATCACAAATTGTTTAATTTGTTTGCTTCCTGTCTGTCTCACACTAGTAAAGTTAACATCGCAGAAGCAGCTTTCACTACTCAGTCTATCGGCCGCTTTGACTTCCAAGTGATCTTTATCTTAGCCGTGGTAACAACATAGCCCTAAGTGCAATGCTATTGACATTTTGGTTTCAGTTGATTCAGGTCTGTATGACGTGTGACGATAAGATCACCAAATAATCAGGTAATCCGTCACATGTCAGTCTCTTGCCGTGCCAGCTGTTCGTAGCCAAACCCGCCGGATATCCACCTGTTCTTATCCATAATGCGGTTAGATCAGAATGTCCACATCGGATAGCTTATCATCAATCCACCATACTAGCTAGGTCACTATGGCATATACACCTATTCCTGCATAACGTAAAGCTACTTTACATACGTCTACACTGAGTGATGGTATTCTAATTGGTTCTTCTTTTGTCTCCTCCGCTTATAGAAGGTATTATGAACCTAACTCGACTGTCAACTGAGGTGGGCAAAAGTGAAACATATAGTCCACGATTTGTATGAACGATCGGTAAAGCATTAGGACCCTCCCACGAGCTGTTGTCAAGAGGCTAAGTTGTGACGAAGTATGTTCACACAAATCAACAACGATGACCACGGTCTCCAGCTCATTTACTACTGTCCAAATGAATCTGGAAAGACGTAATAGTTTCAAAAACATTGAGTTGTATCTTCTAGTTTGAATGTTGTTATTAGAAAGACTCGCGCGGTAAGTTGTCATTTGGCAGGACGTAACAACTCATGGCCAGGAGTACGCGACGGAGATCTCGCTATTGTTTTCCTAGATGCCTCTCGCTTGTTAGCTAATGTTTTTTGTTAAATGAATCGATATAACCGGCAACATTTTTAATGAGAGAAAAAGAGGTTTGCGGAAATGCGAGTCGGTATCACTTTACCTTATATTATTACAGGGACTTGAAGCTTGACGGAGTATTTGGTGAGTGCTGGAAGGAGGAATTCCACACATAACTTATCCGATAAGTGAAATCTGGGTGACAATGGCACACAGCCCATGGATTATCTAGGGAGGTGTATTTTGAAGCATTGGCTATTTATTCTATGTTTATTTTTCCTGTTTTACAGCTACTAAGAACAAAAGTCTGGGTAGGATTGAATGATACTAACCTGATCTGTTTGAACATGCTCCCTACGGTCATATTGTTTTCAGCTCTTTTCTCGTACTCTAAAGTTTTCGTATGACACTCTATTACTTTGTCTAGTCATGTCCATGGGTGTATTCAGACAGGCTGGAGAGGCAGCAATGTCGAGGTGTGTCAATATTAAGGAATGCTCCCAGCGCATCTCCGTGAAATCTTTATTTTTTGAGACTAAAGTATGAGATACTGTAAAAATTTGTGTTTCTAAATAAAAAACTATACTTTTTGTATGATGGCACTTAACATTTGTGTTGTCATTGAGAAGGACGACTGCCGATAAATTCTGTAAGCCAACCACTTTGATAACTCTTCTAAGATCGAACTAGAAGTTGCGTGCAATAATCCCCGATCGGGTTCACGGAAGCATCTTGCTGCAACCAAACGCTTCCATTTGATTGGGCTGCACATAGGATTAGATGTACGCCTGCTGTTGTAAGTTGCTCTATGAACTCAATGACAAATCTCAGCAGTATAATTCACTAGGTGTAACGGATCATATTGATTCGAAATAACTCGACATACACGCGCATTTTTGACGGTTTATTAGAAAGACTGGCGTCGTCTACATTGCTAAGCTGTAATCCTTCTATATCTGTTGTTGTTCATAATATACTTCACAGCTGATAAACCAATGCCTTCGAGATTTTATCCCACTCACTTCAAGTAGATCGTTGTCGGTTTTAATTCTGAAGTGTCAAAGATACTGGAATATGTCTTACGACCGAGGATCATCACTCCAGAGAAGACCACACGGTAAGTTGTGCAAACTAGTGTGAGAAAGTTGTAGCTATGTAAAGCAGTAGAATGTGCAGTAGGTGATATTTACCGAGTTAGGTTTTCCTCCCAAATATAAATAATCACATGGACTTAGGCTTGCAGAGCGTCAGAAGCTCATGCGAGAGTAGATAGTGCATGTTTCTGAAATGTTAGGTTAGTCAAGGTGTTGTCTCCTTCGTAGATACTATATATCCAAAACAGTGTTTGTAATCGTATGATAAGCATAAATAATATACCGGGAGGAATCACCATGACCAAACTGGTGATTTTCGTTCAGTAATCTATTTCATTTGGATCCACTTAAACCAGAGCTCTGAACAAGGTAGCCACCAATAAACAATCAGTGTAATGATGATGTCTACTAACATCAACTTACATCAGTCGGAGTGATTGGTTTCGATCGCCTAGTAACAAGCTGCAGGCTCATCTTAATGTGGAAACGAACATTCTAACAGTCTAAGCATAATCTCCATAAGAAATGACCAAATAACGACGCCGTGGCTCGCTCTGTGTGGAACATAGTTTGTTAGCAGTTGGTTAATGAATACCGATTTTTTATTGTAACTATTTTTGACTTGAGGTAGCTTTTTAATCGTTTGTCATTGCACCTTACTCTCTTCGAAACGGAAAGGAACTCGACAGCTGAACTGCATGAAGAGTGCCAACTACACGATTTCATTGGTAACTTCATGGGAAACAATGGCCATACCGATGGTGTACCCCGATAACTAGTTACATACGTATCCAAGTCACACACGCGTACGCACAAATGAAGTCGTGCGCGTAAGACCGACAGCCATCTCGAAGCCTATTGTCGCGAAACCTGGGACTGCTGAGGGGATAATTACGAACCAGCGTACACTTTAATTGGTGGCCGGAAAATATGACTGACGGCTCGTATCTTGCAATCTGAGTGTGCATGCCTTCACATGTAACAACTGACGTGCACACAACCCCATCTGCCCACATGCGAGAAATGGATTATTGATAGTATCCATGTTGCTTACTCAAGGACGTAAGACAAAAGCATGCGGCCAGATAGGTACGCATGCCCGATGATGAACAGTGAAATAATCGAGTTGGAGCCACCCCATAAGCTATGCTATAAATGCTTTTGGATATTTCGTCACTAAGACCCGGTCAGCAACTAATACATTTTTACGCACGAGCAAATCAAATGTTGAGGACGAGTCACATTCTATCGGTGGAGTGGTATCTCTAGATTCTGCCCTGAGCAGACCGTATCTCCTCACTTAAAATGGTTATCTAATTTTAGTACACTGTATTGATAGAGTTGAGTGGTTTCGTGCAGTTCGATTCGCCCTGTCGCTCCAGTGACTAGTTGGGGTGTGGACGATAATTAACGTCCAACAGGACCTGTTTTGTTTTGCATTTTCACCCACCCCCGTTATGTGCTAAAAGAATATTCTCTCTCTGTGTCACGGATAGATCCAGCACACTGCAGGTAAATTGTGATAGCTTCTACCTGACTTCAACAATTGAAACTTATTTGACAGTCCGGATTACGAGGTAAATGGGACCACAGGAAAGAGGCAGGATTGTAATGGGATGTGCGGAAAATCCAACTTCCTCTAGTAAACTTGTAGAGAATCTTCACACCACTCTGCCTGCTCGCACTGAACCGATCGCTATCACAACCACGAACTACTTCACAGCACGACCACTTTTAATGATCGTAATGTCATTATTCCGTGCCTGTTATGAAAGCGCAGACGGATTTGTAACTTGTGATTCGTGATTACTTTCTGCGCCAATCCGGGTGAAAAATTACAATAACTAGAGCCAGCATGTCTGTCCAACTTGTCACATTAGGTTTACTCCGGGTAGTATCGAATATTACAGCTTTTTGTGAAGCACTTTATAATTTTACAAAGAGATGCATCAATTTAGGTTGTTCACAGCTAGGTCAACCATTTATTTTACCTGCCAAATTCATGAAAGTTTGAATGCAGCAAATTCTCGCAACATCCGTTTAGCAAAGTTGCAGGTTGCCACTAACGTCAAACTGGACAATGCATAGCTTGATAGAATGGTTCAATTTAATCAGCGCGTAATTCCTGTGTCACCTACTTTTTCCTCTCACCCTAATCATTACGCCTAGACGGTCGTTTGTGTTAGACCACCATCCTGAATTTCTCTGATACTGGATCGTACTACGATTTTATTTTAAAGTCCGATTCGTCCTTCACGCGCCCACTTACATATATAAGCACGAACACTCTTCGATAGTCAACATATATTTGAGTAGCGAAAGCTCCAACGTGATAAACGATTAATTCTAAACTAGTACTTCTGCAATACCATGTGACCTCCTGGATTAAAATATGTGGAATCATTCATATTTTAGACCAGGACTAGGCAGAAATAAACGACTCATCGAGACACTTTGTTTGCTCTTATAACCCACCAGCAGATATGGGGATCATCACGGTATAAAAAACGATGTAGAGTAGATTTCACATGTGTGCTGCTCCAACGCAGACAGAGTTTGTGTTCCCATTATCTGTTTTTGATCGCTACTTACCAATGAACCTCTTTTTCCTCTGTGTTTCGCTATCTGCAGTCCTTAAGCTTTTTTATAGAAGATAATCTTTGTTTCATCTGTCTGCAGGAGCTATTGGAAGCAGATGCTAATTGCGTCACCATTCATTGCCAGTCTCCTGATTTCTTATCAAAAGTGAATCAATATAGAGATAATATAACAACACTAATCTAGGTTATATTTTCTAGAGGATACACCAATGGATTTCGAATGAAGCAGTGATCATGGATCAATGTGATTAGATGGTTAAACAGGTCATCCAAACAAGGAGCAGAAGCTCCCCCTCCATCGTCTAATTTGCTATTCTCTGACTGTCAGCCCTAGATTGTCTGGTTTTATCGGTCTTCATTTCACTACTCAAAAGACTAAGCTGTTTTAGGGGGAGAAGAGCGTTCTCTTTATTTCTGATTGTGCCAGCCGTGCTGGTTATTGTGAGTTTAGAATAACGGTCAACAGAATTATTCTGATTGGGCCTCAATTGAGCTTAATTTCAAGTCTTCTGAGTTGCTAGTGTTTTCTCCGCACCGTCATAGTTTGATGACCAACGGAAGTGGAAATTTCAGCGGCCTGTCTGAAACTTAAGTCTCCTTTTCTCAAAAACTAGAACGAATGAAGGGTTCAGTTAACATTCTAAACTTTTGCTGCTAACTGATTAATAAGTTCAGTGGAGAACATATCCTTCTGCCAATGTTAAACAACGTTTGCGAAATATGTGGGCAAGCTATTGCGTCGTTTGCATAGGTGGTCGAACAATATGAGTGTCATTCTAGCTCTCTTATATAACCATTCGATTGTGTTCACAGTGAAGTTACTGACACATTGGTCAACATGGTTGCACTGTTAACATCCGACCTGAGTTCAACTTCTGTCTGAAACAACGATTTATCCTACTGATTAGCTTTTATAAAAGCACAGCGTGAGTTTAATGATTCTCCTCGAAAGGGACTGACTAAGAAGTTCCACGGGAGTGCGGAAGCGGCTTTCAGTTGCGCGTAACTTTCACTTTGTTTTTACCGTAGGACAAGTACAACATATCACTAAGTGTTTATTTAAGTAAAAACAACAGTTGATCGACAAACTTCGTGATAGCTTCCCATATCAGTAGACTACACGCTTGCGTTTCTAAGTGGCGACGAATATAAGTAAACACTTACAGTAATTGATGAAACGTTTACGGTAAGAATCATTGGAAATTTTTTAAAAATCAATCTGATCCACAGTTCCTTTGAAATGTTGACGTGAAAAGCTTGGACTGTTTGTTCGTCACTAATGATGTCAAAGTATGATAGGAAATATCACCCTCCTGCTCGGTATTTGTTCTTGTGAAGTTTACGTGCTGTTGCAAAGTTTTGTAAGTTTTAGTTTACAATTTATTTGAACCTGTGTGATGCTGAAGGATCTCGTCGGGTCTCATTGGGCATTAAGCCGATAGACAACATTAAACGTTTTAGGCATAATACTCCCAGTTAAGTTGAAAATGAGTGTTTAACTACTTTGGTTTTGGAACTAAAGGAGTTTATTTGTGTCTGCGATGTGCATCTGGTTCGTGAGGATATAATACAGGATTGTGAGCGGTATATTATCGGTTTATGACTCAACGTGTTTTACGAAAACTGCTTTTTCGGTATGTCCTCTCCATTGGTGAATGGTAAGTTGAAACCACAGGTTCAATTCACTCGTAATCTTTTCAAATGAGTTTGCCCAATGGCTTGGCGGCCACAAGGTATGTAAGCCCGAAGGTATTCTTCTTAATGTCGGAAAAATAGTTTAACGTTTGATTCCACAGTGCACGATTTGGTGCATAGTTAAGGAAGTTGCACCGTCCAATACTAGCGTGACTGAAGCTCAGCCCACGGCAGTATCCAGGTTCCAGTTTGGTTCGTTAGCTCATTCCTTGATCGCAGCAAGGTAAATCTACCGGTCAACCCCGCCAGGCGTCTCATAGAATGGACTTCCTATCGGCCCAGGCTTCTCAGGTCAACATGAACTTTGCGTGACACGTACTGGCCGAACGCAGTGTTGTAACAAGCAAACCGGTCGTCTGCACTTTGACTGTCCGTTACACTTACGGACCAACTGTGGGGCAACAGGGAGACACCGGGGGACAACGTTCTTCCGAAGCAGGGATTTCAGCAACAGTCCTGTGAAAGGACACAACAATAAACAAGCATGAGCCAAAGGTCCAGTAAGCCATGAACACGACTTACACAAACGAAAACTTAAATTTGCGTCGACAACACGCCCCGATACACAATTCAAATTCAACCTGTGCACGCTCGCTGGTTTCGACCGCACGTTACAGTATCACTTAAGAACACTTGGAAACATAATCGCAGATATCTCACGATAAAACTACTGACTTCAATTTAAGAAGTGTACTAAGTGCATCCTATTCTATTATGTACCATTTTCTGACCGTTGAGCCCACTTGAGGTGTGACTGAGGCACAGGGTGTTAACACCAATTGTGCCAACTTTCAGCAACACATCTGGTTTAGGCTGACAGTTATCCTGACACTACTGCTGTGTGCCAAGAACGCGGACGGTTTGAGGGTTGCCTATTCAGAAAATGTTGTAAACCCTCCTAAACGGTACACTGGTTCGATCTCGGTATAGTGGTACGCTCGATAAAATCGGATTCTCGTCCCGGTAATAATTCACACGAAAATCTCAGCCCCCAATAGCACCGCGACTGTTCCCGTAATCACTCCCAAGGCAAGCCAAAAGACGCGTTCAAAATAAGAAGCTTTGTTCCGCTA
>JTDE01002451.1:32799-87646 GCA_014338405.1 Paragonimus skrjabini miyazakii
AAGCCTGGTTGGGCGGCGTTCCCAACGGCAGTAGCCAAAACACTGTTATCCTAGTGAATGTAGCCTACAGTGGTAGGGATGAAGCAGATTCCTAATATATTTACAAGTGAAACTGCGATACCTACGCCAACACACTAACTTTGATGCTAGTGGTTTGTAGTAAATTTACATTCACAAGGTAATGTGGACCAGGGCGGTGGTACTGGCAAGGCAACTCTCACGCCGCGGGGAGTTTAGGATTTTGGGGACGTCGATGGTGATCTCACTACAACTTCTTCGGGCGCCCTGAAGTGATTGTCTGCACTTGTTCCACTGTAGACATCGCGTAAGCAACTACATTCTGAGCTATATGTGTACCGGTCGTGCTCACCTCAGTGTATGTCTCACAGATGTGTCCAAAAATATATATTATCTTTTAATGTTATCAATCATCTGTTGACTGCAAAGTGTTAAACCTTCTTCCTACATAACCCATTCCGTTTGTTCGACACATTTACTGTCAACAATGCAGGTATAGATTCCGTTATCTGGCAACGCAAACACACAGAACATTCCATAAACAATAACATAAGTATCTTATGCATTAGCGCCGTGAGCTCCTGCTTACGCTATTATATTAAACTCCGCTTCGCCTTCACTTCTGAGATTTAGATCAGGATAAAGTCATCCTCTATTAATTGTTGTTCAACCGGGGACTGTACGGCTAGTTCATCTCAAGTAATGTCTAACAGAAGCACCAAAATGTAGCCACCGATAACAAACACTGCATCTTTTTTTAATATCGTCGTCTCTGCTAATAATAACTGACAGAAATGACTACTATCACAAGATACACACCTAAGATTTACTTTCAATATCACAACGAAGCTCTGTCCAGCCACTGGCAATTTCAGTGTCAGCTGTCCCTTCTTCATTGATTGTTGGATCTAGACAAACGTTTGATTAACTTTCTGTGCCTATTGAAATCGACAATTCGTCCTCAGAATTTCGTATAATGGGCTCGCGAGTTCATTGAAGTTTTTGGTAAAACGGCTATAGAACCCGACGCGACCGAGAAACTGTCGCAAAGTCATCTTCGATGTCGGCACCGGAATGGTCCCAATCACCGGCAGTTTCTCGAGCAATGGTTGAACCTGACCCTGACCGAACTTGTGACCGGGTAGTATTACTGTTCGTTTCGCCAGTTGAGACTTTGGACTGTTGATTCGTAGGCCGGTTTGTTTAATCTTCTGTAACACAGTTGAAACGTGTCCGGTATGTTCCGTCTCATTCTAGACAACAGTCTGTCTACCACTTTCAGCATCAGTCGTCTGAACGTGAAAGTGGAGGCTGACAGCCCGAACGGCATACGCTTGAAACGGCATTGCTTCCCTCCCACTGTGAATGCTGTCTTATCTCGGTTTGATTGCTTGATTGGAACGTGCCAATATCCAGAGGTCTTGTAAGTAGTTCGATAGTGTTCTGTTAAATACTCACTGGAGTTGAGTACATGTACGTGGATAGGGGAAATATATGTGTATATCTGTGGAGATTTTAGCAAACACAAATATTGGTTAATGAACTAAGCTTTGGTGATATTGAGTACACTACCCGTAGAGTATTCTGTATACATAAATTATTATGTACATGCATGATGAAGTGATCTGAACTGAATGAAGTTAAGGACTAGACAAGAACGCAGTGTTACTTAATCGTGAACCGACTAGAATGTGCGTAAGACATAGACGTGCGGAATAAGCTATACAGACACTTTCTATATTAACCACAACAGATGAAAGACAAGTTCACAAATTCGGCTTGTAATTAATATGTTAGGATATTATGAAACGGGAAACGTGTCACTACCGGGATGAACGTAGGCAGTTTCATACGAAAATCGATTAAGTTTTCAAAGGAAACAGTGGAGAGCTATGTATATGAACAAATACAGGAATGCACGCTTAATTTGTGGTAAATGGGGTTGCATTTTATTGAAATGTGATATTGAGAAAACACTTTAAAGAAAAACAAAATAATGCGGTTACAATCAATCGCCTCAAACTAGCTGACTGTGTTCAGCAACATTTGTTCCTGAACCTCATCCTTCCGTGGACAAAATGACCTATCTTAACTCGCTGATTGATTGTCAACCTCCCCTAGCTAGTTGCTGTAAAAAAAACCAGTTCATGTAGTTGTAAGTTTAATACTGACGAATCAATATGAAATGTTTTCACCTATCAGTTTTCGTGTTCTGTTTTGTTCAAAATTCTGAAGAGGATCGATTTTTTAAATGAAACTTGACTTCGCATTGCTTCCAGTAGCGAGATGGTCATTAGTTAATACGTTTCAAATGAGCCATGAACAGCGATCACGGTTGTCTCAAATTTAGACATCATGCATGAGATCGTATACATATCGCCAAATATGTAGGATTGTGTATATCTCGGAATGCGCAATCTACACCACTTATTACGAAGAATGGACAACCGCATCTATAATATTATGTAAGCAAAAGGGTCAGCCCCTTTTGAACCGTCCAACAGTTCAATGCCTTGCATATGTCTCATTATCGGGTTGCGTGCGACAATAAAAGGCGAAGTCCCAGTGCGTTATATCTTGCGCTCTTAACGACCTTTGAGAAGAACGAGAGACAGAGGAATTCATGTCAAACTAGCCAGGCGCGTGGCGGGTTGTACTTTTCTCCGGAACGAGAGTGACGACTTAGTAGCCCAACTGAAACGAAACCAAGTTTGAAATTGTGAGTTTGGGAAGCGAGCAATGAAGCAGGAATATCCAGCTATTACATTTAGTCTTTGGGTAGAAATCAAGAAGGCTGGTGAAAATGACGAACTTGTCGTTGGAGAGAGGAAAGAAGATGAAAAGCCATTTTCAGCTTGATGTGTAGCCCTTCTGCGGAATAAAAACACACTGTACTCGGACCAAAAGAAGGTTTAAAAAACCAATAGGTGAATTCATAAAAAACGTGTAAAATTATCTGTCATTCAGTATGTATAGTTTAGTGGTTCAGCGATTGTTTTTTCTGTGAAGGAAACGTGCAGTTTGGCGTCCGTTCGTTTTGTTGATTTTTGACCTACATCTAAATACAAGGTAATCAGTAGCTTGGAACGTTTATTCAGTCTGAACCATTGAGTTCCCCTAATCCAGTTAATCAAGGTGGCAAGGAGATGCGAGCAAGATGCAAGCATTTCGTTTACTCTCATCAGTCGATTACATAAAACATTCGGTTATGTTGGTTAAGCGTGTAGCAACACAACAATAAAATGAAAGAACATCACATGGGTGCAACTAGGGTTCACTGCCACGGTAACGAAATTGATTGCATCAGCACCTTTTGCCAACAAAGGGCCAGTGCGTGACATTTGATCAACAATGTCTCGGAGAACGCCATCAGCCGAGGTTTGCGGTTGCGCACTAGGACCATGAATGAAGTGATGGGGTCAACCACATGACCTGTTGCGATTAGATATTTCGGGATCGAAGACGCCGGATTTTTGTTCGACGGTTGGTTTACTGACCCGCGTTAAGTCTTTGTTTGCACCAGCCACTCAGGGATGTGCTCCGCCTTCCTTTATCGTATGTTTTGGTCTGTTCTGCCAACGTTTGAGTCATTTTAACTGTATGTGAACTGGTAGATAACAGGAGAGGAAGAGTTTTCCGTCACTTCGTTCGTGGTCCTAGTGCGCAACCGCAACCCTCGGCTGATGGCGTTCTCCGAGACATTGTTGATCGAATGTTACGTACCGGCCTTTTGTTGGCAACAGGTGCTGATGCAATCAATTTCGTTACTGTGGCAGTGAACCCAATAACAAAGCTGAATACTAGAAGTCAGCAAAAAGTTCGTGTATTGGACTCCGTTATCTAAACCCCCATGAGCGCTGGAAGCAAGGTTGGGGAAGTCCGACTCTGAAAATCAAAATTCGTCTCAATTCAATCAGTATATGAGGTCCTACCAATTGTCTTGAAAACCCATCTGTTCTTGTACACAATGCGAGAACTCTGCATTCATCGACTGGTTCCCATTCATTCTCAAGTGTTGGCCCTCGGGAACAATCCGTCTCACGAACACATTTCGACTATGAAGTAAGCAGACGTTGAATCATCAAGCATTCTGAACCATCTAATTCATTAGGCTTAGACTTCCGTGATACAAGAGTAGCGCGTTGAGTCTTTTTGACATTTATACCACAGTTTTATTCAAGTTAAAGCAAACTGTGAACTGTCTCTCATGCTATATTCCTCCCGTGGACAGTGCATACGCAAGTCCCGAATACTGGTTCGACTTTTAACAGTAGGTATTGAACATTTCCTAATTAGTACTTGAAGATCCTCAGAATGAATGTCTCCTGAGGAGAAGACTCGACCGTCATGCGGTGACTGGGTACCCAATTTTATAAAGGAGCATATATCTTTAAGGAGTTGTTGAACTATTAGAGGGGTTCTGCGTGTGACGGTTGAATGCAACCAATATGGAAAGATAAAATTTAGTGTTCCAGAATGACGACGAATGGAATCCGTCAATCAACAGCAGAGGGCATCAACCAATTCGGACGTGACGGCGTGTGAAATGTCCCTTCTGCGAGGAAAGGCGAAATATGTTTGCGATGTTTTTCTATCCACTTGCCTTTCCGAAGAAAGTTCTCAGTGCAGTGACCTGAGTAACACTAAAACCCATCTAAGGCATAGTAGGACCATGGTGTGGTCCTTGGACTAATGATCACTTAGGTGCTACGCATTCTCAGTTAGATGAATGATATCAAAACCAGGACAAATTAGTAGGAGACCGGTAATTTATGGAAGCGCCACACATTTAGGTTAACTCTGATATCCTGGACGTACTGGTTCAAAATCAGAAAATGAACCAAATGACTTTCTACTGTCACTTTCAATAATGAAATGCTACATTTCTTTATCGCTGCCCAAAAATGTTAACCCATATAACCAGCAACTGGAGAGGTGTGAGTGGTGTCAGATAAACTGAGCATTTGTTTGGCCACACGACATTCTGCTGGAAAGGGTGCATTTTCAATTGCTTGCAGGTAGAGCGCATGTTTACAATTTGTTTCCGGTCACAAGATGCCCACTCACCGAGTTGACCATCTACACGTTTCTCAACAGACTACTGCGTTATCTATGACCTAATGAATGTTACGGAAGGTTATATAAACGCAAAATGATTCTGCTGCGGCGAACGATCACGATAGTTTTGCCGCACAACACTATCCTCATTCACGGCGGTACTCACATCTTGGTTTCTTTTGTTTACGGTGTGTGGATATTACAAATGTAGCTTTTCAAAAGCTGCAAACCATGGCAAATTATTGGTTTGTATCGAAGCTGAAAGTGTAATCTGTCTATATGAATACCACAAGATGTCAAAGTTTCAATTGTGGAATGTAATCCCTAATATTTGGCCGCTTTCGCGTCGAAGCTTGCGAAATTCAGCTCGTTCAACCGTTTCAAAGTCAACTGGATAAACACGTATTTGTAGTAGACTTCGGTAAATTCCCATGATGAAATCAATGACAAATTAAACAATATCAGGTTCTTGATGAATAAATGTACATCTTTACCAATGGCAGGGAGGAAATTTCAGGTTACTGAACAATTGCTTGAGTTGGGCGCCATGTTTCAAATTTCTTTGAACAATACTCGATGTAACAAGCTGTTAAATAGTCGGTTTTGAATCGCATATATTCACGCCAGCAAAAGCATAGCGCCAGAATACGATATTTAAGTAATATAATTGATTCGATTGCAATTAAGTTACCAGTAGTCAAAGTTTGGAAGTCTCACACCTTGATCACGTAAGATCCACTTACCTAATACTGCAAATAGTAAGAATCCAGTCCATTAGTTCACCAGCCACTTCCCATTAATATGATCACTTTTACTCCCTACATCATTGAAAAACTCAGTCGAGCTTATGGACAACAAAATACAGAATGGCAGCCGAAAAGAGACGCCCTATTTAACAACTACAACATTCAGGTTTTGGGAAAGAGTGGTCCAATCAGTCAATGGGCAATGATCAACCAATCAGACTTGGAGTGAAAGTTCAACAGCAGCAGGGAGCAGCCAATCAGATTCTGGATCAAAAGGTCGAAAGATCCAGTAAATATCTAATGGAGCCTCAAATCAAAGTTCAAATGCAAACGAAGCAGTCAATGGTAACTCAAGTCAAAGGTCAAAACAACAGGGAATGACTAATCGGAATTCGGGCTAGGAGCTCAACTTACTCCGATATCTAGGAGTGAGCATCTACCATACTTCATCATACCCCACGCTTACGCCAATACACTGAAACACTTACGCACTTATGGCGTCACCCCGTTTAGTGATGAAACGTATGCAACCAAATGCCAGGATTGACGAACATCCTAACATCTGAATTCTTAAACCGGGCTATGTGAAACATCACTCCTGTTCCCAGCTATTAGGAGCTTCTACATTCAGCCTCATATCATAATTACTATCAATGGTACCAGGCATCCGCCAAAAAACCCAACAACTGTTGCGTTGAAACGTAATTTGGATGCTGTATATAAGTTCAATTGACGTTAGGAGTATTTCACGGGAAAATTTGATGTGAAACTTTTGTAGAATCAAATGAACCGGAGAAGACCGGTTGAGAAAAACGCGGCGAGTAAACAAGGGGTATATTGTCGACCTGCAAGGTTAACGCGGGAGCGAACGAATAACAAGACGAAACGATACCAGAGCGGAACGACAAGCGAGTACGCCGTGAGGTCATACGTTCGACTGTGCGGGGTACTTGTCGGTATCTATACTCGCTCAAACAAATGATTAAGCACACAAAAAAGTTGAAAACAAAAAGAGTAAAAATGGCGATCGTAACTCTAACACAGTTAGCAATAGATGGATAGAGTCGCTACACTTTGAACGAACACAGCGGGGTAAACTGGGATATCGGACTGAACAGTTAGAATAATGTTTGGGAAAATGAAGACTAAGAACTGTAACCTGCTAGTATGCAATATTACCCACATATGACGTGTTCCTTCAAGCCTGTACACTTAGATCATTCAAACACTTTGTTCTGCAGATTTTCAAATACTGAGTTATACACATTGTTGTTGGACCTGTGCAATCTTGCCTACCACATCATATCTTTGATAAACATTTTGCTTTCAGAATGCAAAATCATTTTACTTGGTCTCTGCGTATTCTACGGTAAATGTCAGGGAGTAGTTGTAACCAATTTTGTACTGATTTGAGTTGTCACTATCACCTTCTGTCCTTTGCCGTCCTTACTTAGAAGCAATCGCGGAGTACATGGTACAACAGTCAAGCGTCACTGAATGTATCTTAGTTTAGAAATAAAAGAAGCCTTCAAGGAAACATGCGGTGACCCCGGGTGACACAACAACAAACAGAAATTCGTGACTCATCTGTATTTTTGAGTAACATTCAGAAAAATGCTATCGTAACTCCTAATAAGATTAAAATCACATTCTCAGTACATCCAACACGTCCGTTGTATGAAGTGAGTTGTTGACCTGAATAGAGGTAGTATTGCGTTTATATCGGGAGTCCGATTTCAGAAATGCATTCAAGCCTAAGAAGGAAAAAGGCAATATTGTAATTAGAATTATACTATATAGAATAACGATCGAATGTATAAGAATCGTAAAACACAATTAGGCGCAACAACACGGAACGTACATTATCGAATCGTACGTATCAACCAATTTTTGTAGGATATTAAAATAGTAAAACAGCTGCATAACAGAAGGAGGTAAATCATGTCAGTCATGTTGATCACATCCGCCACGCCTTGAATGAACGTACGGATATTTGTAATTCCGTGGTGGCCTGGATTCCAAACGTTCAGATCTTCTGACTATCGGTTCTTAGAATGTTTCGTCTACTTCTGAAATAGCCTGTACTTCAGTAATGTCGTTTGCTTTCACTGCACAGGATTATCTAGAAAGGGCTCGTTAGAATTCGAAGCAGCAGGATTTCTATTAACAGACTGACCTCTAAAATTGAACGCAACCTGATGAACATGTCTTCGATGGTAGGAAAGTTCTTCCAACTCAAAAATATTGACCATGCGATTTCCATGAGAGAAAGGAACTATTCCATTAGCAGGACGTAAATCGTTGCCTTTGAAAAATGCAACATCTGATTCTAGCCACCATCAAGATAAGCGTGCAAGCGACCTCATTTTATCAACTCCCAAATGTCCGGAATGCAAGTCCACAAGGATATCAGATCTCAGAGTCGGTGGAATTACAACACGACCATCAAAACACAGTAATCCATCTGGAGTAATGGACAAAATTTCTCGGCGACAGTAAAATGCAGGAAATCTACGCCGCTCCAGTTGTGTCCAGCCACGTCTTAAGGCACAGATAATAGAACCAAAGAATTTACGAGTATCGCACACAAGTGCACCTCTTTTTACTGACAGTGGTTGAACTAGTAAACAGTCAACAATGTCAGAGTTTGAGTCAGGTGACGGAAATCTGGATAGATAATCAACATGGGGAATAGCTTTTGCACTACGATGAATGATTGTGTAATTGTGGGAACTGAGGGCAATTCTCCAGCGTTGCATCATAGAAGCAGATGACTGCCAGCAATTTGCTGAGATGATACATAAATTTTAACGCTTCGTGGTCTGTTGTAATAGTGAATGATAGTTCAGAAAGGTATTTATGAAGTCTTTTAACTAAGGGCTTCACATTGGGTCTGAGAATACCCACGTTCGGCTTTAGACAGACGACGTGAAATGCATATAGTAGGTCCACCAAACTGTTCAAGAACCGCACCTATTCCAGTGGTAGAAGCATCCGTAATTACAGTTGAATGATCTTTGGCAGAAAACGGTTTCAAAACAGCAGTGGTTTGAAGATGGTGAAGCTAAATACGGAGCGTTTTTTCGTGATTAGTCGACCAAGAAGAACTGCTGATGGATAACATGTCGAACAAAGAAGTGGCATGTTGAGCGAAATTTGGAATATAACGTGGGTAGTGTTGGAGTGCACTCAGAGCAGAACGGAGTTCATGAAGGTTAGTGGGTGACGATGCATTCACCAGTGGTGCTAAGCGTTGTAAATCTGGATTGAAACCATCGCAGTCCACAATGTAACCAAATCATGAGGAAGAAAAAACTGAAAAATTACACTCCTTTGTGTTAATGGCTACGTTGAGGTCAGAAAATCGTTTCAACAGAGAAAGAAGGCAATAATCATGGATGGGTTTATCGGCAGCATGAACAATAACGTCATTGTGATGGGTCTCGATACCATTTACGTCTTTGGTAGTTGTATTCATGACATCCTAGAATACAGCTGACGAAATGTTCAAACCATAGGGTGGAATATTATATCGATGCATTCCGAATGATGTAGTTATCACAGTCAAATTGCTTAATACTTCATCACTTAACACTTCATCAAGTGGTATTTGTAGGTAAGCATTATTTAAATCGGTTTTTGAAAAGATCTTAGAACCTGATAAACGATACATATACCCTTGGGTTCTTCTGTTGAGCAGGTACGTTGTAGTAGACGTGTATTCAACGTTAACTTGTAGTCACCACAAATTCTCCGTGTAATCCCATCAGCTTTTAATGATGTCACTATTGGAGTCGCCCACTATGACGAGTCAACAGGCGTTATTACTCCTTCATCACACATGGATTGCAATTCTTTGCGCACAGGTTCTCGTAAACCAAATGGGATGATTCGTCTCTTAAGAAAAACAGGATCCCCCGCGGCTTCAAGCTTTACCTTCGGTATTTGCATTCCCCCTGTGGCCTTAGAATAGTCCAGTATAAGTTGCCTGATGTCATTAGCGAAATATCAGAATGTAGCAGTCGTAAAACTTTAAGTCCAAGAATAGAAGGACCTGAGCTTGCAACCAAAAATTCACAACTAATAGGGCTGGCATCAAGCAGCTTCACCGATACGGTGCTGCACGTGCAGCAGCCTACAAGTGGCAGTGAATGATTGGTGATACCATGAATGTTAACCCGTGTGGGTTGCAGAACCGCATCAGGATAAAATACAGCTAGGTTTGAATAAGAAATTATACACTGAACGCTACCGGTGTCAACGATAAAATGGTGACATTTGCCAGAAGCAGACACTAATGTTTTCAAAACATGCGAAATGTTTTGGGGCAAAATAGATAACGAAAGAGTAGAAATGCTATCAATTAATGGTTGAACATTCGAATATGAATTTGTCGTTAAGTGACATGAACGTCTAGAATTACATACCGATTGAATATGACCCACTTTGCCACAGCCGAAGCACTTTGCCTGACTTTGTGAACATGAATACCGGGAATGCATGCGTCCAAAAGATGCGCATTTCCCAAATTGTTGTTGAACTGAGTTCGCATTGCTTCCTTTCAAAAACTGAACGTATGGTCTTGGCCCACGGAATGAATGAATGTGCTATATTTTTTCGGCCTTGAATTGTTGCCTTTAGAATAATTGCAGAGAATCTCAGTAATCTTCGTAACTTGTTTTACGTCCTCAACTGTTCACACACTTTACGGATAATCTGGAATCTTTGATCATGGTGTAGGAGAAGCTTCTGTTGTAGCTCTGACAAGTTAATACCAGCAATCAACCGATCACGTAGCCGATTCTCTAAATGGATACAGTATTTACACCTGGCGGCTTGTGTTTGCAACTGTAAGACGAAATCACGAATCGATTGAGATTCAGACCGAATTAACACACTGAACTTGGCTCTTTCAACTGCCATAAATTTCACTGGTTTGAATTGATGGAGAAGTGTTTTCTTTGGCGCGGGACAGGAACAACTGATTGGTGAATCCGGGAAAGCCAAATTTTTGACAAGAGCATAAGCTTCCATGCCGATGAATTGTAGACAGAAAGCAACCCTCTTTTTCTCGTCCAAATCAGATTTTGTGAGGCACCAAATGTTAGACATCTCCAAGTAATCCTCCAATTCTCGAGCATTTGAATTAGTGGATAATCGACCCATTTCAGTAAACATTGTGAATAGTGCGAAAGCTCAACGCCAAATATTGTAGTTAGAATTATACTATATAGAATAACGATCGAATGTATAAGAATCGCAAAACACAATTAGGCGAAACAACACGGAATGTATATTATCGAATCATATGTATCAATCACTTGTACAGGATATTGGAATAGTAAAACAAATTGCACAACAAAAGGAGACAAAGTATATTAGACATGTTCATCACAGGCAAGTTAAATAATTTGACTGTAGCAGGTATTCTGGAGGATGCCACCCGATCACGGTTTACTACGCTCATAGTTATAACTATTTAGTTTCTGTTCTATCTGATATACTCCACCAAATATGTTAGAAACACCAGAACGACACAAACCGCTGGTTGATAAATTTAGCCTGAATTTTGATTTGTCATTATGGTAGGACGATGTCTTTAAAATTATTTTAACGTGTTAACACAGAACATCATTAATAATGTGATAAGGGTACTAGCTCAAACACCGGATACTAGCTTAAACGATTATTTTCTTTTAGTTTGTCTGGATCAGTAAGTGAAGATTATTTGGAAAATCCAGTTTCAAGTTTACCGCACTGATTGTTGTTGATTATACGGACAGTCAGTATTTTCCAATTCGGTGGACAATATGTTGACTTCCAACCTCATAAATGAAGCAACAATAAAATTCGAAAACTCCCGTCAACCACAACCAAATCCAAACCAACCAGGCTGACTCGAACTGAAGGTTGAATGATCTGGCCACTCTACCACAAAAAACAAAACTGACCACGAATATGTTATAATTTCATCTTCTCTCAAAGTCACTTAACTCTTTGATACACCTATTCGATTGAATATAATAGTTTCACTTTTGTCGTTTTTACTACATTTTCTCAATCAATTCTATTAACTTTTCCGTTGATATACTTGAACCTTAATCCGTTACGTTCAGATTCGTGTCATTTCTCATTCCTAGTCTATCTCAATTACTCCTAATGTGGTGCGTGAAATATTTGGGCTAATGAAACTTCCGTATCAGAGGTAGAAATTTACTGACAAACAAACTGTTGATTGCGTCTAGTGCGTTATGAAATTTCAAATTTACCCTATTGAAAAACTAATCAATTTTAACAACCGTAAGAGATAAACTGATCTGTACACTTTTTAATGATGATGGACGATTTACTCTGTACATTTCATTTAGTTCGAGACACGGGAACAAGATCATCGATGTAGTACAAAGCAATTGAAAACCACAGGGTCCATCAGTTCAGTCTTCTAACGGAAGTCCGTTTTTTGTTGACATACTGTTCTTTTCTTGTCTCTGAACCATGTGTTCCTTGATTCTTCAATATCAATTTATCTACTTGCATGCACGTCTGTGACAAATGATGCAGTGGATGAATACCAGGAGGGTTCATCACGTCCTGATCAGTATCATTGTATCTCGTGCCAATCGTATCGGGAAGAGAATTGAGTTTGAAATTACTTGAAATAAATGGGGAGTTCAGGGTTGTATCGAATGACCATGAAGGGTTAACGTATAGATTTGTGTTTGTATAGTCTGCTTCTGCATGCAAACCTATTTTTGATGATTTCATATTGAAGTATTCACAGGGTTCTGGAGGATCCTGGTTTGGTGTTTTGCGCAAAGGAGATGAAATGGCTTGATTAAAATGGAGGAGATTCGGTCCGAATACGTTCATAGTTCTCTTGTTATGTTCTGAGCTACATGATAGTCCTACGGTGTCACCAAGATTCTGCAGTTCAGCGGAATGCTTGCCACCCGCAGGATTTTGACTATCAGTACAACGTGCGCTCTTTCTATCCGAATGCTCGGAAAATTGGGATGTGTTCAAACATTCGGCTGTGGCGTTTGATTGCTGTTGGCCTGGGGGGAGAAGCTGCAAAGTTGGCTGATGCGATCGTTCTAGTTTTCGAAATTTCGCCCGGCGGTTTTGAAACCACACCTATAAAATTAGTGATGAAAATAAACTGTTTATTGTTATATGAATTGTTAAACCCAAGACTGCCAACCAGTGACTATTAACAATAAAGTTTTTGAATGTTAATGTGTACATTCAAAGAAACACATCTGTAACGAATTTGTAATTACCACGGTATTCACTTGAAGAGAATAAAGTAAAAGAATCAATCTTACAACCTACTAACAGATTCTCTCATCTTCTATTCAAATCGGTTGCTTTGTACGTCCAAGAAAAATCCAAACCACAGAAGACATCGAGGCTTCATTAGTAGCCTACGTCATGTTTGATTTATCACAGTTCTTCTCGCATGTTTTTATTACAACTTCAGCAATCTTGTCGAACGTTCATAGTTTCCTTGAAGAGACAACTGTCTGTAGTTAGGAGACATTGTCGTTCATCTTAAGTAATTTGTGAATGTAACATTGTAAATTTCAAGGTGACAACGTGTTAACAATATTGGTCATCAGGCTTTTAGCGAAAATTACTCTGTTAACCTTACGTTAGACTTGACTGAAATGTCAGCTTGATAGTCAAACTGTAGCAATTATAATAAATGATACTTATGATAATCGCATTCACTTGTACACTTTTGAGGATTTCGGTTATTTACCCACTTTTGTTTTAGTCAAGCCATCCTTTTTGCAATATCCGTACCGGGGATACAATCACAACTCGCTCCGTGCCTCGTTAGCTTGATGTGCTTTCTCTGTACACTCTATTTTCCAGGGTCGATACTATCACACGAGAGTCAACGCGCTGAGTCCTTGTTTTCCATTGTCGATTGGATTTCGATAGTGACTACAGACTGGGTATTATTCTGTTGGACCAGTTCCAACAAGACAGTACCTCTTAGAACTGATGCCCAAATCACTTGACCATCTTAAGTCCATTCACAGTAACACCAGTTGCTATTAGGAATCGTTAACTGAACAGAAAACACTAACTTCAATGAATACGCCGAAGTGTGTTTTAATCGCTTATGAACATCTAATTATTTTGACAAGTATAAGTCGAACGTAACTCACAGGTGACCACAACTTCTACATTAAAATAAACTTTTTATACTTTCCCATGTCGGATGATAAAATTGACTTGGGTTTGACCCATGTCAACATTCACCAAGAAATCTCCGTCTCGTTTAAATCAGGAGTCTGACTTCGGTTTTGCCAACTAAACATGTAAACTAGAAATAACCAAATTATATTCACTTGCCCAGAGAAAAACATGCATTATTGGTGCACCCCAACAGCAAGAATCTGGAAGCAGGTCAGTCGGATATCTTCCTCGACTTAACGACTGTATCCACTACGATGATGTTCACTTATTTACTGGCATGTTCATCGTGATAAACCAGACCTTACTACTACACGAATTTCTTGCAGCATGACTTTATAAACCGTATCGTTACTTCTTTTGTTCTAGAAGGTAGTCATCGACATCTGAGTTCCGTCAAAGTGTGCGCAAGTAGGAAATTTCAGCAACACTTTGTTTTCGATGAAACGATGTGTAACCCTTCACATTTTATATGTTTAAATGATCATTTATAAACTGAGAACAACAAAGAAGCTACCAGAAACTTGTTTGATAGTTGGAGTAATTACAACACAATAAACATTAAAGCAGGGGCCAAAGTGAGTGGCCAACAGAGATTATGGATTGCGTGTTTGTTACCAGTTACGCAATCATTGTTTCACACCGTAAACCTGACTGATTGTGAGCCAGGAGAGATTAAGTGTCTGCACAAACGTCTTCTGATCACAGAAGTCATTCATTACTAACTGAGTCCATTTGTCTGGGAAAGCATTGGACATATTTGTCCTGGAGCATTTCAGCATTCGTGACACTAATACAGAGTTAGCAGACTTTCTTGCACGCAACCTTCTCGTTCTAATCAGAGAAGAGGACAGTGATAAGCTTGATACCTGCTTCGTGGTAAACTGTGCGTTGGGCGTCGAAATTAAGCTTTCCAACGTCGTAACAACAATGGTCCTGTTTTCTGAGGGTTTACTCTTGTACCTGTATTTTCATCCCAAAATGTCCACTAAGTTATTGGACTGGTTAGTAAAGGCTGTACGGAGGAATCTTTGGACCTGCCACATTTGGTTCTCGAATTTTTATAACCAAAGGTCTATTTCCCTTATTTTGCTTGCAAATCATTTTAAATCAATTCTTCCTACTCGCACATACAGACCACGTGTATTCTAGATTCACTCATAAGAGATCACACTACTAAGACATTAGGATTAATACGAAGATAACCAAGGTGCACAGCTATATGACTGATGGGCAGGACGGTCAAGGTGATTTTAAAATTATGCTCTGCGCTCAGAAGAATTTTGAACTGACCAAAGTGCTCATCGTACGCCATGTTCTGAACACGAAAACATTTTGTACTGAATGTGCTTTGAATTATGGCGTCTACCCAAACACAATCAACCAGTTCGTGGGTTTTTTCTCTCATAAACTGTAAAATCGATGACATATTTCAGGTTTCACGCAGACGGTTTATCATTCAACTTACTAATATTGTGTTGGAAAGACGGTTGATATTAAGGATCTGTTTGTTGCGTCTTAAACCATGCCTTCACTCATAAGGAGTTTACTTCTTACCGTCTTGCTCACTATCTAATCGTTTTTACGAGTTTGAGTTCACGTAGTAAGCTCTTGGTTCCCGATGTGTACGCTTACTAATTTCTTTTTTCCCTAATTCGAAAGACTAGTGGTGTGCACACTATGACTATTCTGTTAAACTGAAAAAACTTCGGATGACTCCGAATGACTAAAGTTTGGTCATTTCTAATATGATCGGAGAGGGAAAGTAACCTTTTCCCGTAACAAACTTGAATAGAGAAGTCAGAAACAGTTTCTTGCAGAGGCGGTATCAATTAGCAAATGGAAATCACCCCTTTGTGTACAGAACGACTTGTTCGTCAGTACCAAATAGCCCTGATAATTCATATGGATGTGTGCGTGTGATTGTGTGGTTGTTGATTTTGTTGTTTAGTTTCACAATGCCCATTGAACTTTGTTATATAAACCCACAGACTGCAGTATGTACCTGATGAGATGCACCGAAATGTGCTCGAGAGATATCATGGGCAAAAAGTGTTTCTGACTTCTATGTTCAAATGTCCAGAGAAGCCAACAACAGATTTTTGCACGACGTAACTGTTGACCACGTTTGGTTGCATCTCATCAGGTACATACTGCAATCTGCAGATTTATATAGTAAGGTTCAATGGACATCATGAAGCCCAACAACAAAATCAACAACCGCCCCGACTCAAGCACACCGATTAGTGCACATCAGTTACCAGGGCAATTTTGTACTGATGAAAAAGTCTTTCAGTACGCAAAAGAGTGGTTTCCATTCGTTAATTGCCACCGCGTCCGCGATTGTGTACTTTTCTGAAGGATACATGTATCCGTTTTACTGGCTAGCAATTAGGTAGCTCTGTCATATAAGACGAGCTCCAGGTGAAAAAAACTCTCATATTCAGCTCAATTTCAGCCAACAACAGAAGCAGCATATATGTTTACATGGAATGGGCTTGATAGCCGAACTGTGAGACGTTGGTTTACAAAGTTAATTCCCTCATCGGCCATACAACGAACGACTATTTAAGTTGCTGCACTCAATAGCACTATATGTGGACGTTAGGTTTTGTTCAAGGCAGCCATGTGTTTGAGATCTGTTCTCTTGACAATTTCGTGGGCACTAAGTATATCGTGAAGTGGCTGAATATTGGTCTTTCCCTTTGAAATTTCCAGGCTCCCTTAACAGTTTCGCGGCCCAGCCGTTGAGACAGATCGGCTCCGTAACTGTTCAAAGTTTAGCCAAAACCGGATTGTCACACTGATATTTTCACGTATGGCACGGATATGTGGTCCACCCAGTTGCGACCACAAATCATTTGATTCCTTATGTGGTGTACCTGACCTACGCAAGAACATGCACAAACAATTATTGATCTCTTTGGTCGATTTACTACTGTTTATCAGTTGCATACACTTCATAAGCGATTTGCGTGTGATTCGAACTTAAATTGCAAACCGCATAGAATGGAGACGTCCGGTTATAATTCTGGGTGAACCTGTGTTGGATATACTAGCTATGGTGATGGATAAATGTTTTTTTCTTTCATTCGAAATGTGTTTGTTACGTGTAACTTCTAACTTTATTCTTCAAATTATTGAAGCGTCAAAGGTTATGCGTTATTCGAACCGACACAAACAGCTAGGCGTAGGAAGTCGCTCATGGACAATAGTGTCAGATGACAGGTGTGCTCATCAGAAACTCTTCAAAATTGGATCATTGTATGAAGTGGCTACCAAAATACTCGTAAGAATTTGATATACGACGAATTACGTCCAATCAATCTTGATTTGATTTAACACCTTATGCAGGAACTTTCTAAGTGGTGGAAGGTTCAATAACTGCTCGGGAACTTTCGAAAAAAATAATTTAAATACACAGAACTCGAGATGACGAAAAATTTAAAATGTTGGATCACTCAGTTTACCAACGGAGGCTTGGTGATGATTTCACACGTTACTTAAAATTCATTCATGGGCATACTTATTGAACCGCGCTGTATATATTCTATAATTGCTGCACAGTTGTGTCCTATTGTTAAGTGATCTTTGGTTCATTCCAGAAACTGTTGTGAGGCAGAATATACTTTCATTGACTTTCTCGTTGTAAGTCAACAATAACCTTGGCTAAAGCGGTTCTTTCGGTATAAAGTCATGAACGCTATTATACGATTTACTGCTCTGATGGCAGTAGGTTACAATCTTCTATCGCCATCGAACTCATCTGTCAATGCTCAAACTCTGGCTTCTCTGAAACGTATCTCTCTATCGACTGCACAGACAGTTGTTGTAAAGAAGAAAGAGAGCGTTGGCCGAATGGAAGTTGCATAATGTCTTTCATGTGTAGACTACATATCTCTCCCCGGTTATCGAAACAACTTAGTCTTCATTAATTTACTGTAAGCAAACACTAATCTAGCGGTTGAATGCACTCGGCAATGTGGGCTGAATCGTTCGAGTACACTTATGTCATGCCATACAGTTTTATCAGATTGCACGGACTACATGAACTCAACAGACATGGCCACCTTTTCGTACAATACAAAACCATCTTGAAAATTTCCCCTTAAAACTCTAAATGCATAATTTCAATGAATTCTTTTAAACTGTTAACACTGCGTTCACTTTCAATATGTAGGATCTTGGAAAAAAACATGAGTTATTGAAGTGGACGTCCAAATTTACTGAGCTAAATGAAGCCAAAAGAAAACTATATAACTGACAACCTCTTGAGAAGTGTTGTAATCATTTCACATTTCCGAATAGCATCTATTTGACAAACAGGCTAGTAAATCTACGAACATTTTACTATTTTGAATACTTCTACTCAAGTACCTGAACAGCTACTTTCAGCCTTATTGCACATCTTGAAAGAATGTATTTCTGAACAGCAATAAGCACCGTAAAGTGATCTTCGTAAAATGCCATAAATTGTTGTCTCTGTTCCGTAAACGAGAGGTCGTAGTATTGTCATGTATATATCCCCGAGCGACCGATAATTGATTCCCAACTATTTCTTACCGTATACCGCATATTTCATACCATATACTTAATGTTACATAGCACCGCGTTCGCGATAAATGGATAACAACGCTATGATGGGAAGAACCTGCAATAGACCCATCTCAAAAGTCAAGTGTTTACTTTCGTCTTGAGTTCAAATTGTTATCAATTTTCCCGCCGAGAACGACCATGTATGAAAAAATGGGCTAACTATCTTGGACAGATTATTTTCATATTTGTTGTCTACTGTCGCCGGTTAACGATGACCCATGAAAATAACTTGACTTACCTGAACCCGTGCCTCTGTTAGATCTATCCGAAGAGCAATATCTTCACGAGTGTAAATGTCTGGATAATGTGTCTCCTGAAATGCACGCTCTAGTTCTTTCAATTGCGAACTGGTAAATGTGGTACGAATTCGACGCTGTTTTCTTCTTTCATGCAGTGGTACTGAACTCACGCAAGTGGAACCTGTTGAGAGTAGACCGGAAGTTGGGCTGCACTGATGAACAGATGGACACCGGTTATTTGAGGCGGATAATTCTCCGGAGGTTGTTGAGTGGGGAAATGCTGCCACTGAGGAATGTTTATGATAAAGCGAAGCCAGCATCTCTCTATTGGTGGATTCTGGCCCAGGTAAAAGCCCAGTCGAGGAGTTATACGGAATGGAAGCTGGGATAGTTTGTATTGAGTTTTCATTGACGAGTGGAATTAGTTGGCGGGGAGCACCGTTTGGCTGGTAGGACTTGTACGGATTTTCCGAATGATCTGAAATGTCATGTTACAGTGTGCATGGAATGGTATACAAATATTAAATGAGAATAAACACTGACTTCCTTCTTTTTGAAGACATGGATTACTTAAACAATCAGACAGGCCAGTTTCTAAGAATCTCAAACTCTTATTCATCATTAAAAGCAGGAATTTCATAACAAGTCACTTGTCAACCACTGTTCACAGCTTCAATACTGTATCACTGCTTACCATCTTAAGATGTGCTCATAATTCGTAAATTTTCAGGCATATCAAACCGTAATTGACTAGTCCTCACCGGCCGATTCCACGCGTTTGAAACAACTGACTATCGATCTTTGCTTTTTGTAGGTTCATATGAATAGCATTCATAGCCTAACCCGATTTACTATTATATCTTTTTTCACCTAAGTCTTCTCGTCTTCTGTTTTCGTGCTAATCATATTTACGACTGACAAAGGTGTATGAAACAATTTCCTCTATTAATATATATATATATAATATTGCGCAATTGAGTGACCAGAGATATGCAAGCTGATTTTGTACACTGTTGTTTCCGGATAAATTGCAGTATGCGCTTTCTATTTGACGTATTACGTTTCTTAAACTTACCTCCGAAACACTGACTACATCGTGTTAATGCAATCGTCAGTCTTGAAGTCTGACATAGGAAACAGCGAAGGAAAGAGATCGGTGAAAAACTGTCAGCTGAACTGTTGTGCATCAGTGCAAACAGGCTGTATTCAACGTCAGTCAGGCTAAATGATATCAACTTACAGCTTTATTCACCACGAAAATAAAAATCCAACGTCATTCCACAAATGGCTTTATCAAACAGCTTAGCAATGTCTACAATAACGATCTCCCAGCCTGAATTTAGATATACTGTCTGGAAGAATGTTGAGGATGAACAGAAAATAATGGTAGATATTTTGATTTTCGTAGTGAATGGAAGCAAGAGAGATAAAAAGCAATGGACAGTCTACTGATTAAACTTTGACAATAAATTGGATCTAGTAAATACATTTAGTGGACGACCTATACATGCGGTAAGATAAGGAATATAGAAAGCAACTCTTTTCACAAATTCCCCACACGTACCAATCTAATTTGATAACACATAATGAATTAAAGTTGTGCACTGGAAATCGTTAACTGTAAAATGTGAAGTCACAAAACTTTACAGTAGTTTATGAATCTACACAACAGAGTCAACAAAAGCAACTGGGGAACAGTACAGCCAGCGTGGAAGACTGCATTTTTAGTTGGCACATCATCGTTCGACAACTAGTACATGATTACATAAACTTAATGATAATCATGAGTTCTGCGATTATTTTGCTTAAACCAAGCTGTCCATTAGTATCTGATTAACAATCGTTAGATTTGTGGCTGACATCTTTGTTTGAAGATTACTTATTCCAATTTACCAGCTAATTTTCTGTCCGGCAAACCTACCCACTTCTCTATATTTATCGTGTGCTCCTCGAATGACACATGCATGTCATATCGAGGACGTAAACGATGACGAACGGCGTGTTGTCCGTGATATGGTGCCACTGGTGTCAGCAGACACCCCACGACCATCATCGAGGTGTCATATTTTCTCCGTGACACGACCGGCATAAGAACATCTGTTGAGTCAATTCGTGAATTGAATGCTACCAACACAGATAATAATGAGGATGAGATGGGCGAGCAAACACACAATCGGTCTACCTCGGCGACATTTCACCTGCCTTGAGGGGAACTAGGTTTGATGCCATCTGTTCAGGCAATGCAATGGCAGCTCGTCTGGTGTGCAGTTCAAGTTACGTTCTATTGTCCAGACCACGTACATTCTTTTGCGGAATTATTGCAGCCACCCACCCTATCCCCCTCCCTGCTCAACCCTCAATTGCTCTCTTTAACTTTGTGGATATGGTAGACATGAATTGAGCAATCTCAGCCCACGATAAGAACACTGGGTCGATCTAAGTATGATAAATCGAAACAAAGCGATAGGTTTATTGAAAACTCGAATGTAAGAAAACAGTTTAGTGTGTCGAATGAGTGAACGTTTTCTAGTGAATATTGTTACTTGAATGGCAATACGAATTGGAACAATACAACACAAAATTCTGATACATTGAGGGTTCGGCTAACCTAATTAACAATCGTATCTAACATTTGTGATTTTGTTTTCCTATAGATGGGAAAGCATGTTACAAAATTATGAAAAGAATAAAATAACCTGAGGGACTCAAGTTTTTGGTGCAATATAAGTGACACACCTTTGACACCATCCGAATGATACAGGATTCCACTATATTCTATGTACTACTGACAAGTATTCTAATAGATTTGTTAGATTAGAAAGGAGTCAGTTGTGAAAAACTTGGCTTTGACTGAACGCATGAAAGCAACATAAGAAAATACTCAGAATTAACAGGCATACTGTCATTCAAACTAAGAAACAATGTGAAGCACTTACAACTTCATATTTGGACTCAGCTATTCATCCGACCTATGGTGTCAATTGACTACAGTAAATGATCCGGGGGAAATGACTGCCATAGCCAAGCAATTCATGCTGACGTCCATCATCTTGTACACTGTGTATTAAAACCGAGTTACTGACAAGCAGTTTTAGCAGATTTTTTTTAGTTTCAAGGCATTAAATTATAGCTACTCCAAGATTTGAAACATACAGTTCTCTCAAAAATTTATGAACAACACAGTGTAAGCTGTATGCTGATGAGTAAAACTTTAATAGATTTCCCTGCGTCTCCTGGTTTAAGAAAACCCCAAAATGTTGAGTTCTCGTCCTGCAGTAAATGCCGCATAAAAAACGGGATATTCAGTTGCTTTGAAGGGATGGCTTATTAACTTTATTACTTCCGAAAACAATCGTTGTGACGTTTAAAAAATAGATATTTAATGCCATATTTTCATCACCTCGCTCTTGTTTGAGATACTAGTGTCTGTTTGTAGGAGTAAGCGCTGTGCAAACAGGGTCAGCCGTCGGAAGGTAAAATGTCTACTTCATGTTACAACAGTTCAAGATAGTGTTATTTAGCTTCTAGGTCTGAATGAATATATGACTGATGGATAACATACATAAAAATCGTTGGTCATTGGGTACTCAAATAATATACATATCCCATTAAGATAGGCTTATCAAAGTTGGAGCTGGTTATCATTTCGATGAACTTTGAATAATCCTTCCTTGGTATTTTATTGCCCCATTATTTAGAGTTCTACTTTATTTCAGCGCATACTTCTCGAGTTGTCCTACAATCATTCCACCATATCAATAAATAGGGTGAAACCGATACATCTTTGTTGGAATTCGCCAAGGGTATGTATAATTGCTGGGAGAATTTGGATTGCGGTCACGTTTACACAAGACAACAATTTCGATCACTGCGGGATTGATTTCACGTTAGGCACGGTTGAGCATTGTTCAGGTGGGTGGATTCTTGTAGACGATTGAGGGTAGCTTGTGAAGACAGCATGTCTGTCAGCTAATTATTGGTATAGGAGTTGAACAGGCAAACAAGTTTGTGTTCAATGAAAGATCAAAGTTTAGCCTAACTGGGAACGGAATATTCTATCCTTATATGTCCTGCCCTATTGTAGCGATATGCACAGGTTTAGTTTTGTACTGTGACATGCTCTATCCTCTGGACTCAGTGCTCAGCTCTCTGAGAACCGGCGTTCCGGTTTCAGGCTTACATGCGTGTGATAACGGTTATTATGACGGATAGACATGTGAACTATGATCTTCACCATTTAATCTTTGTGATGTTACTCTTCTGAAACGTTGGCGTGCAGTATGATACTACAAGTTTCGCAGGAATAAAAATGGATAGAAATTATCCTAAGCTTACCAACTACTTCTTACGCAACCTTTGGCGTACCATATTAAGTGGTTCGAACCCAACCAACACTCCGAACTAGGGCGGAAATTTCTAGAAGTCAATTTTACCTCTTTAATTCTTTACTTTGCAGTGAAAAAGACCTCATGATAAGTTGAACGTTTCCGTATAAAAATATGCTAACGATTTTATTGAAGTAGGCAACTTTGTTACCAACATGTAAGCTCCACGTCTACTAGAGAGAAAAAATGCTGACAGAAACGTCTGAATGTTTTCGACTGATTCCAAATCTGGGATAATACGAGAAAGACGAACAGATATGTGAAGATTCTTACCCCAGTTGTGACAAAGGTATGCGCCACAGAAGAATTCTAACAAGAGCGGAGCTCGAGGCTAGTCTTTCCTTTCGAAAGACCCTGACGGAAATGTCTCTCTGTACACGAAGGCTGTGGTCGGACGTGAGTAATGTGCAACATGAAATCAATTAAATCCTGGACAAATCATTGGAGAGAGACATTCACTTATGTTTGCTTGTTCACCTCTCCCGTCCATCGAACCAGCCGATAGATCTGTTTCAGAACTGTTTAAATTTTTCGAGATCTCAGCTGTTCCCTGATTTTATTGATTTTGTCTAAAATCAGACGTTTGTCTTTTTTGTCCGTCGCTTTGTAATTGCGCTTTGTCGTACAATAATTCCTTGCATGTCAACATCTTGGGGTAAGATCTCCTACCGTTACAGTCCAGCCAAAGACTTTAGCTACTGATTACCGCTTACACAAGCTTCTGTCTATTGCAAGCAAACTCATTCTGATCCCATTTTTGAGTATTTCAAAGCCAGAGGTAAATTCGCTGACATATTTAATCCTATGTGTACTGTTTACGAGATGTTGAGTGAGTCGATATGCTGACCCAACACTAAACATGACCCAACCTCTTCGTCTGCATACAATTCTGGTTGCAGGACATCCCTTCATCTCTTCCTCATAAGTCTTCTTTACTACAAACACAAGACCGTGAATAATCAAAAGCAGAAGATTAACCCAATAGTATGTTTTGGTGTATTGTTGTTTCATCACAATATTGAAAACCGTTAATTCACCCGCTATGTTACATTTGGGTATTTACTCTAATCATAGCCATCATTAGCTGATTATTTGTGCCTCTACAGAGTAAACAGACCGAATAATAATTGTAGCTGCCTGTCATGTACAATACCTTATTAAAATATATTCTCATAAATTAGTGCAACAGACAAAAAAGGGTAGATCATCTAATAACTTTTCTCGAAAGGAATTCGACCGGTTTATCAAGCGAATGTGTCTGAGTGCTCAGGTAAGACAATGCGGTCGTAGTTAACATCAGGTTAGTGACGCAGTGGTCAAACTGGGATGGACAGCATGTCTTGTTCATGACAGACATCTACACTACTACCAGACCCCACCAGGCAAGAAACTCGAGTATTGCGCCCCTTTCATAAAGATGCTGGCCCAGAACTTTATGTGAATGGTCAACGGATATTGACATGTTTATGTCAACCAAGTGTACCGTTAAGTCAAGGGGTTCTTTCAGCTCGGGTTGTCTTTCTTCGTTGGATCAACACGATTAATCTCATAACCGTTCTTGTTATGGCAAAGGTTGAATCACGGAACAAAGTTCATTATTTCCGTCTTTAGTGCACAAGACTCTAGTAAAGCTTTTATTATTTTGAGAAGCTAGTGAAAGAAAGTTTATCTAGTAGCTATAAATCTGCGAATTGAAATTCTTACCACATCCGGCATTAGTTATATCAGCGTTTTTTTTGACGTTACTGTGGCCATCGTTGTGTGATTGAAATTACTGTATACTTTCGATTCATGATACTTTTACAGATCGACGGCGTTTCACAACTCTTATATACAGTCGACTGTGCACTGCACGGCAATACTGAAGCAAAGAGGAAAAGAGGAAAAACAAGCAGAAAGATGTAAGCATCGGAAATATTACAAAAACTACCGTACACGATAGATATATACAGCAAAGAAAGACGTTCAACTCCAGTGTGAAAGATCAATCGTGTTGCAGGTGCACCACAACAGACACTTGGTTGCTAACACAGACATTCTAGAATGTATATCGCCTCAGCATTACTTCGATGGATGAGCCGTTTGGAGACTCCAAACAGTATCAGACTCACATAGCATCTTGGTCAACTTTTACTCAGGAAATAAGCTTGTTTGTCAGAGGCCTACAAAAGATACAAAACTAGGTTCTCATTACGTGGACACTAGTAGGCCGGTGATGAAACCAAAAATGGGCAACAAAAATGAGACCAGTTTGAACAACAATGACTTAGCTTGTTATACTTCACACACATTTTTGTATATTGTGTTCTTCACTATCTTACTAAGCGAATTATATCATCCTTATGTAGCTCCACCTGGGACTTTAGTAACTTGCCATCTATTTTCTGCCGTTCCAGTAAGTATACGCTTTTCTGTGCATCTTTGGTTTTAAAATGAGTTTTCCAATTTACATGTGTCCCTCGCTGTTATGCTCCGTCTGTTTTTTGTGAGGGTTAGACCAGGGCTACGTACAGGTCAATCCAAGCAACCGGTACTCTGATACAAAGCCATAATTGAAAAACTATGGAAGCAAATACTGAAGATAAAAAGACAAATACAAAATACCCAACAAATTATTCGTAGAGAACGACAAAAGCTGAGTTTCATCTAGACTGATATTTGGAGCTGTTGCTTACTTTCAACTCAGTATTTCCAGTTAACTTTGTCGTTCAAAGAAATACTCACCCCAAGACATCAAGAAGCGGTCGTCGTATAGAGAGATTTTTCAGTTCTGTTCGCAGGTGATGCCAGTAAAATACTCAGCCACGTTGACTGTATAGAATAATTTGTTTGCACATATGAAGATGATATATCCGGTGGATCCTTCATCGTAAGCTCCTAAGACTAAGGCATCCAATGCAAGTGGGTAGTTGTTATGCTCCACGTAAAGAGAATTAGAATCTGGACGTTTTTAGCCGAAAGGTGCACTCAGCACCTTTTAGAAACGTCTTCCTTCATCCGGTTTTGCTAAACATTATGATTAATTTTGTTAACCACTTGACATGGATGGAGATTGACTGACGGCCATCTTAGACAAGTGGACAAGTGGACGAGTGGTATGCGCTAAACCCTCGTCCACTAAAAATTTAAAACGTCTTTCCTGAAGGGCAATCGAAACGCGGTCACAACAGGCATCGAACTAAAGAAGGCAGTGAGGTTTGGAAACAAACCGTATATTTCCAGCAATGTTTGCAAATATGATAAGTAGTTAGCTCTAATCTAGTCTGGGACCTACAGCAACAACCAAAACGAAGAAGGAAAGAAGCGCGAGATGGGTCACAGCCCACTCGGTAGCACTCAAAAGCGCGCCAGGCGAAAAGTGCGTAGAACCTTCGAGTGCGTTAAACAACACCCGAAAAGTTTCGGGTCAAACGACGCTGAAGAATGGAATAGTAAATGAGTCGTTAGGAAAAGAGCAAGCATTCGGCTCCGTGCAATTAGTTACACGATTGAAGAAGGTGGCACTGAGTTCACATTAGGCCTACTATGGCAGGTGTAGACAGAATCATGCGTACTGAACAAACGGGCAGGAAAACACGGTTGCAGCCGGGATCCTTAGAGAAGACGCACGATCGCTGGTCACTACTGATATATTTATCCCAACTTTAACAGTAATAGTAATCGTTTTTATCATTATGTTTACTAACATTATAATCAATAAATTTTGCAATCTTAGATCCATTCACAGCCAATAGTTTACGACGTTTAGAATTACGGGAGTTTTCAACAAATGACTTACGAAATGTTAGTCAATGATTCGGTTTATTCAAAAAGGAACACCACCCACACTCGATCTGTTTGTAAATCTAACAGCCCATACATTTGGTCACAGCTATCGCATTCTGGTAGATCGTTTAGGATAGACATTTGGGATTGAAACACTAAACCTGAGTTTTGTTTGTGATAAGGCCAGTCAATATGTTCCGTTTTTGTAAAGAATGGGTTTGAACAGCGATCCGGTTTCTGGTAGATAAACCGCGCTTGACACTGTGTCATTTTTGTCACAGCAGGCACGAGGGAATTATGATAACTAGACGACAAACCACACTAGCCTATGAATACTGCTCACCTTGTTCATTCACCTCCAGGGAGGATGTAGTGACTGTCCTCCTAAGGATATGTATCACTGATCACTTCTGGCGTAAAAAAAGGATGACTTGAAGGTCTATTAGAAAGTAGAATCTGTCAGAAGATACAGGTGATGTCCATTTTATGTCAGCCGAACCCCATATTACTTATGACTAGTCCGACTTATCACTGTTCAAAACGACAGCCACCTATTTATCAACTTAGGTGCGTAACTGAGGCAGATAACAAGACAAAGTGCTTGCTGAATTTTGTCTCATAAAAGAAACGAGGATGTGAGAAAGTGTTCGATTTGGCCAAGTTGTTTTGCTGGTCCGTTCACGATGTCCACCGTTCGTTCAGCAATTGTCGGTTGCAGCTAGATGCATCGAGTGACTTGTGCCCTGTTTAATTCAATTTGCCTGACAGTTATGTACAACTCTAATTGGCCGGGTGGGTTAAATCAGAGGGACAATCTGCTCCGCATAACAGACCGATTGGACAAAAAGTCTTGATACTTGCTCAAATAAGCGCAAATCAATAGCACGCTAGTCAATCAGAGAGAGAAAGTAATGAATCAGGCGCGGCTCAAAACTGTCTAATCAAATTAATGTGTGCCACACATATACTTAACTGATTCTGGTTTCGCCAGAAAATCTTCTGGTGTATGCACAAATGTTTAGCCTGAGGTAGATGGACTAAATTGTGAGTTGTTTGTCATTCAGATAAAACTGCCGACCAAGAGTTGTGTGGGCAGAAGACACAGGTGGGGAGAAGGAAGCTGTGCCAAAAGAACCAGACCTGCCTCATGGGCAAATTCTTAGGATGAAATTAAACACTACAGATAACTAACCGGTTTGCGATTAAACCAGTAAGCATCGTTTACTGTGTGGTTGTATGCAATCAGGGGATGTGGTGATACTGTGGACATGAAATTTCATAGGGTAGTGTTGTGTGCACTGGAACATTTGCTCTTGTGCGAACAACCTCCCTAGGGTGAGATGTAAGTGTGAATGGACTCAAATTTCTCTGTTTCATCAACTGACCCTGTTTACTTAGGTCCCTAGAGCTGACCAATTATGTGGTAGTCGTTATCCTGGAATCGTTTGCTAAACATTTTAGTGTGCAATAAGGACTCCAGCGCAACCACAGAATAGACATGCGTGTTTGTGGACTAGCGGGTTGCATTCAGATAAATAGGAGGCATTTACCCCAGACGTGTTTATATAAAACTCAAAAAGGAAGCCGATATGGCTTTCGAACTGTTCACAAAGACATATACTCAGTAGGACTCTAGGTGGAAAAATTAAGCCATGAAGTAATCAGCAAACAAGATAAGTGTCGTTAATTTAATTTGAGTAAAGCATCGACAGACAGATGGAATTCACTCAACATGGCTTACTGTAAAAACATCCAGATACAGATTTTATCGCGTCAAGTTTGTAAGCAATTGAAGTTTACTGATAAGTAGTTTGGTATATTTGATACTTAACAGTAATTCATTGCCAATGCTCATCGGTGGCATTGGTGGATTCCGGCGCAAACTGATCGAGAAATCTTACTTAGGCAGTCATTCGGCTGGATTATTTGGTGGATTCTATATAACACGGTTGGTTGGGTAAGTAACTAGATCCAAATGTGAAAGTTCCAAGATTTCGGCGTGGCTTCGCGTTTGGGCATGTTGTTTCTGTCGCTGATTCAAACCCAGCCGAAGTCCAGATTTTTCTCAAACGGGTCTTTTCTAAATTAAAGTTAAGTCATTATCCACCTGGTAGTAATCAGTTAATTAGCCACATGTAATTTGACGATCTAATGTTGTCGCATCAAAAATCACACCAACGACTACACAAACTTTAAATGACAAATTACATTTAATCCAGATTGTCACAATATCCTTATCTGCTAGCCTGTTCCTTACAGGTCACCTGCACGTAAAGTTATACAACCAATTTGACAACTTTGAATCACGACATTAACAACACCTGATAGATGAGTTCACTGTTATGTTTATAGCAAAGCTGTGGGTAAAGTACTATACACTTAGAAGGTTATTTAAATCGACAGATAGGGTAATGTGTAACTTGAAGCACGGCCCGGTACAATAAGCCTTGTCGGAGTTCAAGTTTTTTAATTATAGTTTGAGTAACACTCAATACACCGATCTTTCCGTTTACCTTCTTAACCGCACATTTTATTTGGAACAGTTAAAGTGAAATCGCACTTCACGCAAAAATGATGCAAAGTTTCACACAGTTTTTGCTAGTGTTCATGCTATTTTCGAACTCAGTACACCCGCTTTTTAAAAACACCAGTAAGTATAAAGCATTAGACAGTCATAAACAGACGGGGAAAGTTTGCATTGATGAACCTACGGAAAGCAGTGGAAACAAAAATATTGGTTAATTTTTGAAAAATTTCGGAACCTGAGTTGAGCATCATTGAGAACGTTTATTCAACGCTTCGGTATTCATGACAGTGCATTGGAAAAGTCAAATGCTAATTGCAGTAGCCTAGTCCAAAGAAAGCATTTGAATAAACCGTTTAGACATATACATATGGACTTTTGAATACGGGATTCGCACGTACGATACACAGTCTCATTGGTATCACAGGCTGGTCTGTACAAAGCATACAATCGACGAAACAAAAGCTTTATTTTCGTTATGTTGAATGCAGTTATGATGACGGTATTCTGTTGGAAATTGGCTCCGGGTGCTACGTATCACGTGGTGAATTATACTGAGAACGATCTCGCTGTATTTACATAAGGAAGGAAATTTTGCCATCTAGAAAAGTCGGTTGATTCACGCATAAAACTAAGTTTGGGTCGGAGATGGGTAGCGATCGCCGACCAGTGGGCTTTTCTACTAAATTTCAACGCCTACTTTCTAAGTGTACAGCAAGGTTATTTCAAAACCCAAACACCTATCACAGATTTTCACCGGTCAGTCAACGCAAATTGAGACTCCATAGACATTACACATAATCACATTTGTCCATTAATGCGCGAAGTTGATTCTGTCCTTCTCAGCTGGCTGAACCAGGGGAATTATTCTGACGTACTCTTGACAGCTGTTGTCAAAACACTTAATGTGGGCAGATCTGTAATTGCGGAATAAGCTGTTTACCAGATGGTAATCACTGGTCCTGTATCACATATACAAACTTGTCAGTCACCTTTCGCCCTCATCTGTTTACTGCAAAAGGCAACTTGTGAACTTTCCGAAGACAGTTAAACGTCTGCATAATGTTCGCCTATGTCTTCTTCAGTGTAAAAGTGTATTTTTCTGTGAAGTCACTCAACTTCACACCTTTTGTTATGATGGAATTGAAGGTGGTTTTTTCTGACTAACTGCACGTCTCTAGTCTTGTTAACTGTTAATTTGCCTACGCATCACGTATTAACTATAGCAGACCAAATTGAAGGTTTCTGAGGGTTTCTGCTCGTAACGTAGTTTTTCTAACACATACGTAACTCGGGGTTCACGTGTCGCTTTTACCAGGTCGAATGGATGTAGCCACATAAATAGACCTATATGTATCTCCTGGTCAGTTTCGCAATGTTTCTGTTTATTACAAAAAGACTGAAAGGTGTTCAAAAATTCCACGTGGTGATTGACAGTGGCGTCACTTAGTTAAATCCTAAAAACGGCTATTCTCTTACTTAACTGTATAGAAATAACAATGAAATAATGAATAGAACTTAAAATTATGTCGATGAATTCATCTTTCAGCAACGATGCTATATCGTCATTCAATCATTCTAAGGTGAAAATTTAGTTGAATTTCATGCTAACCTCAGCAGTAGGAAGACACTGCATAGGGCAGTCGGTCGTGCAAACCGAACACTTTTAGCCAAACTTTGAAGCTAAGGTAAGCTATCTGTAATAGATTACATGAAGACACACGGTCAGGTTGTAGACTACTAGAACATTTTGGTATTGTCGTTTTTCAATCTACCCTTTGTAGTTTTGTTCAGTCCAGCGTAAAATGTTCAAATTCTACTCAAGATACATTTTAATGTATACTCTCGTTTTATCGTGCTCTCCATTAGTATTGTTAGACGTATGGCACATATTGCTGAATCTGATCGGGTAAACTTGTTGATAAACGAATATTTTTGGGGACTTCAGCAGTGATCGCTAAGACGATGGACTGAAACTCCCATTTGTACTTACTGGTGAATTCAACTACAACCTGTTTCGTAACAGAAGATCTACATAGTTATTTGGATAGAATGTACACAGTCAAAAGTGGTTTACAGCCTAGACCTCTCTTTTATGTCCTCTCTAACTTACGTTGTGTGCCGAAATCATTTGATTACATTTGCTTTGTGTACTGTTTAGATGTGCTGCATTGTTACGCTACTCTCCGACACAAAGCTGTTTGAAACAATATCATTTGCAGTTGTTCTAGGCTGATGAACCTCAGTCTGTATTAGGCATCTCAACGTGCATTTGAACTGATAGTCGACACCAAGAAAGTAAGTCTACAGTCCACCTGTACGTGATTATTTTCAGTCTATAGGGGTGGAATGTTCACATGGAGTTCATACGCTCTTGTTGGTTTCATTTGGGTCTGCTAGGTATTTGCGACTTGCTGGCCTCATCTGTGGTGTAAAGTATGGCTCACGACGCCTAATGTATATGGTGGACTGTATGCTCTCTGGAACTTTTTCCGACGAATTTACCCTATTTTGAAAAAGCCTGCTAGCATGATATGCTCATACTATTCATGTTGTCTGAGTGAATCTACCGTTCGTTCGGCATTTAAATGCCTATCAAAGATTTCGTTTAGTTGTATCACAGGATACCCATCATCCGGTGATTTCTGTGTTCGTCAACTGTAAACTCCTCATACGCCAATGTAACTTTAAGAGGTTTAAATAGGTTGTTCAGTTAGCTATCTTAAAAACTTTAAACCAGAGTTTCGCACTTGCTACAATTCATTGTTAGCTCAGACCCTATCTATAAACTCGGTTTAATCATCAGAACAGTGGTCAACTTATACGCTTCAGGAGCATGTGGGTTGCAGTTGGAATCATGGCCGGGACTGGAAAGTGAACTACTGAAAAACGTTGACGGCAGCGAAAAGACTGTAATGCTACACTTCACAAAGAACTAACTAAGAAATCTGCCATTGAGGAATCAGCAACCACATGAGTTATGTTGGATTTCTATCAACCATATCCTCTAACACTTGACAGGATACTGTTTTGCCGAAAATTCAGTCACACCCCAGGACTAGAGGATGAACGATGTAGGGACTTTGTCAAAAAGTTTGACAGCAGGCTTCTGTCTCCTTAACTCACTCAAAGAACTGTTCAGTCGAGGTCGTTAGAAGAGAAAGTTTCTCAGACCTGGGACGTGTACATAACGTCACTCACTGTTAGGGTCATCGTTTGCAAATGACCCGCAACTTACAGGCCGATTACATCAGTATTGAGTGCGTCAGGGTATTATGATCATTTCATGTTGTTCGCTGTGTTACTTGGATGACGAGGTGGTTTCCGAAAAAGGTCCTCGTATGCTATCAATTCATCTGTTGCCGGTGAAGGTTGGAAAATGCGGCTGACGGAGGCAAACCAATTGATGTGGTACTTCCGGGTTTCTCTCTGGCCGTCGACAAAGATAGACTATTTAACATTGCCAATTAAGTTTTGTTGTTATGTTGTAGAATATTATTTACTCCCGTGGTCGGCTGATTGCCTCGATGATCCCTATTTCAGTGTCGAAACGAAGGGAGTGTTTTCAGATTGGAACCTTGCGACCAGTGGTGTGCCACTGCTTTCTATACTAGGACCTCTGCTTTCTATCTGCCCTTTCCTCTAAAACCCAAAGATTGCTACTATAACCTGGTGATATTAAAATTTGACATACAATGGATATTGTGACTCAAACTGAAAGAGTATAAAGGTATTCAAAAGCAACACCGCTCAGCCACAGATAACCGGCTCCTATTTAATATAGTTTAATGGAGAGTACGACACCTGCATTGTTTAAATTTCTTAGTTTATTTTCCGGGAGAAAAACCTTCGACCGAAAGGAAGTTGCCTGCTATTGTTTGAATTGATCTTGGCCTGTCTTTCACTGATGCGTTAATTGTCATAAAATCCAACTCAGCAATTGAGTTACTCACTTGTCTGTGTGAACGATTTCACTCAGAACCTCTCACTGCTAGATTCTATTCGCTAGTATGCCCCATCTTGAGTCACCTGTTCAGGCTTATCGCTCTCGTTTTGTGAATGATACCATGCTTATTGTCAAAGTACAACGGTGACCCATAAAACAAGTCACACTGCCACGTTTGTTACCATAACCAAAAAGACTACACAAACGTGATCAGTTCTTAACATGCCAGACGCATATCAGAGACGACATGATGTTGGTATATAACCACCTGTATCAGTTCCAACGTCCTTTACGAATCACATTCGGGCCTGGTAAAATGCACCCTGTCAGAGGATACATATTAAAGCTACAACATCAACTGAACCGTTTGCTTAGTAAAGCTCACCATTTTTAACGTATGGGCATGATCAACTTAGAACAACCCATCAGGGTCTGTGGAAACTGCCATTGGTAGCTGAATCTAGGCTCATATTTGAATCCATTGGCTAGGACATCAGCTAACTTGCTCATCAGAATAGTACAAGGTAGAGTGAAGACAGGCTCAGGTTTTCACTGTTGAAATTAGTAATCTGTTGTTTGCAAGCTTGATAGAAAGTACTCGAGTTTATATTCAGTTTATCATCTGACTATCTCAATAACCATCAGTATACTGCTGATCCTCTGAAAATGGAACAGTCTGCCAATTTGTTTCTAATTTCTAAACTGTGCAACACGGATTCAGATACACCTGATCTTTCTCAGCTTCTTCAAATTGACAAAGTTCATACAAACGCGATAATAGCTATACTTGTTTTTTTAAAACGTCAGACTGCAAAGAAAGGCCTATGTCAAGGGCTGTCTATAATTTGATCCCAGAAACCTTATGACAATCTGATATAACCGATGGTAATCACTTTTATTCGTAAATAATTGTTCATTTAACGATCTCATCAAAAGCCCATCATAATATCCGAGTGAATAAAGTTTTCTTATGATTACAACTGATAAAGCAGTATCATATGCAGGTCATTTTAGCGCAAATTAAAGTAACTTTACGTGGTTTCGTTTTTCATTACAATATTTGACTTTTCATTTCATTGATGACAACTCAAAAACTGATTTTGCCCCTGTTTTAATGCTCAAGTTTCAAATACAAAGCATGCTACACGACCTTACTATTCTACCAAACCAGTGAATGTCCTTACCTACGAACTTCCGAAAAAGCTTCTACTTTAACTTAAACGATTAAGTTATCATACATGTGTAATCGCAGCTTTCACAGTTCAACAAGAATATGGGTCATCTCACTACAGTAAGGAATAGGCAGACTAGAGTTTTCCTTGAGTGTCTACCTAAACCATAGGTTATCCTGAGCATGTGCCAATCAAAACATATCCTCCACAACAATACAGTATTTTGATAGATTGCATTTCTTTGATTTTGCCCTAATGTCTCAACCACTTTTTTATTTAATCTGTAATGAGGTTTTGCATTGGAAACCACTTATACATTTCTGGCAATACTTAGTCAAAATACAACATTATCTTGCTACGTATCGCTCTCGTTTGAAATGGTTACTTAGCGCAACGGACTGAGTTATTGTTATTGCTAATGATTCAAATTCTAGTGAGACCATCTAGCTGACATGGTGATAAGTTAAACGGTAGGTTGTACGAAATAAGAAATACACGTAATATATACTTTGGTTTTTGTGTTACAGTTTATGTCAAGTTAATGTAGGCGCCAACATTGCGGTTACTCATTACTGACTGATAGGACGATATTTCTGTTAGTTTGCAATCATTGACACTAACTAGAATACGGTTAATTCATATGTCATTCGAGTTTTATCAACACTTCACTTTCACAAAATCTTTACTAAAATACTCGTATGATATAAAACCTCACTTAGTGATAAGCGATTACAGTTGTTAATCACAAATCTTGAACTAACCAAACCATTCATCTAATCTGTAAACGAATCCAATTGAAAATGTTGAAACAATAAGCTTTCATTCAAACTGTGACTCCATCATCTCTGCTAGATCAGATAAAATACAGAGACAAAAGATTGTGGCCCGTTGATGTGGAAGTGAGAAATGAGAAGCATTACTGTTCTTTATAAGTTTAATTTTTTGCAATAGTAACCAGTCTGCAATGATAACTGGTATGCATCTAGTCAATGAATATATCCTAATCATATAGATTGAACATCGCCCACGATTGATCGCAGCTGCCGCATCCCCATAGACTTTCCAGTCGGCCCCTTTCGAAAAGAAGCACTAGACTCGAGTTTCGCTCTCATTAGAGCTCGTCAGTAGTGCATATCATCGCTACTGCCGGGACTTGAACCACGGACACCCTGTTCATGAGGCAACAGTGTTTACCTCTGCGCCATTGACCTCACATTAGACACAACCGAATTATCATATGTGAACGCTCAACCACTTTCGTTTGTGAGTAATGATCAGGTTGTCCGACCGTCTCGAAATGGAGACACAGTAACTGTCCTGTTAACTCCAATCGATGACCCCTCCTCTAGGACTTCTCTCCAAGTTGAAATCACAGAAATCACTGACTTGTTGAGCGGTATTTGATTACTGATGAGTATTAGGGGATTTTGATTTTCATATAGATCGAGCATCACCCACAATCAATCTATAAGAAAATCAAAATCCCCTACTACTCATCAACAAGTTATCCTATGTCGAAGCCATTTTCCTTATCGCCTCGTTTCAACCGCTGCTCCGGGGTCAACACCACAAACTCTCCACTGATATTTTTTGCAAGAGCCAACAATAGCAAACAACAAATGGTAACATTTGATTTGCATCTTAATGAACATCACTGGTACAATGAGCGTCTGTGTTAGAAAATATGGAGCATAGTGGCACAGACTGAATCGGTCCGACCATGTGTGGGACCGTTGTTCAGGTCACGAAAATGAACGAAAATGAGCTGACCCTCTAAGCTATACTGATACACACCAAAATGGAAATATAACAGTGATAGGGAATCCTTACAAAATAATAATTATGACATCGTCCTCACTTAGTACAAACGAAGTAATGTCAAATAGTGCTCATTATTTATTGTTAAGCAGAAGGTTGGCAAAGAACGGATAGGATTCACCATAACTGTTAAGTCCTTAAGAAAGTAAACTCCGCCTGGAAAATAATTTAGTTTGTCTGACAGATAAGAAACTGGAGAAGATATATGATGTAAAATTGACATCTTTACAAAGTCAAAGCAAAATCAGTTGTAAGATGCATTTATGCATGCAAATTCCAGTCCATTTAAGAGAATAGTTCAAACTGTGTGAAATGAAGAACCTGTATCAATTAGTGTTGGAAGAGCACTGTGAATGTGGTTATTGGATTTACTTGATCTTCCGGATATACTCGATCATTTTAGTGAATGGAAAACCAGTCTAAATATTTGGAGCAACATCTGCATGCAAGCATTCGTAAGTGTGCCTTAATTCTCTATAGTTCTACCGATCAATCTGCATCCATCTACAACAAAATTCAGAATTTAGACTTTAAGTCGCTGATTAAAGCATCTGGTACACAATGGATATCGTTGAATATCACGTAGCTCCATTCACGATGACCGAATGAACAGTTTTGTGTACGCTTGGATGCTTCATGCAAGTCGTTTTATATTAACAGTAAACATGTAGGAGAGGGTACAAACTATAGCATAGAAAGGTAATTCCAATGATACGTTTTGGTTTGGATGGAATAATTTTGAAAACCATTTAAATTTTCTTTACTTCTAACGTATGAAGACTACTACAATGCCATATATAACCGGTGCCAGTTCAATTTTGTTACACCTTTTTTGTGCTTTTTAGTGCCTAAGAGATTTTGGTCACTTTTGATTAAATCACTTGATTGCCTAGTCGAAGCGTACACACCATCCCAACCAGTTTGTAGGAATCTTTCTGGCACTTACCATCAAGCTGGAAATGAGCCGCACTGACGTATACGGTAATAAATGAGAAGTTTCACGTAACTGCAAACAGTGGCATCTTTCATTGACGTAAATTGAGCAACTCAACTGCACAATCCCACTCTGTTATTGACGCAAGCCCATTTTGACCCAACTATGAATCTTATCCTGCCATCAATAGTCCGTCTACTTGTCAAGACCAGAGGGATGACCTTCAACCTACGTTGTTATGAGACAACATTGTTGATAATTGTATCACTAAACTCATAGTAAACGTATGCAGTTGTTACACCCAAGCGCTCAGTCATGTCTGTTTGCACTTACTTTTGTACTGACCGACTATAAAAGCGTGTATGGATGTGAAATTTACCACAAACACCAGCAGTGTTCCAAATGTATCGACCAAATGTATTAGTAGTTAACTGTCCGAGAGTTTTCAACGAGTTTCCATGGGTTTCACTTCGAATTGGAGGTCAGAATTGCATGGTCATCATTTGTGAACCTTGATTATTATCTGTTTCATCGTAATTAAGTATCCCTGTAATCCTATCGCTTGACAAATTCAATATTCAGTCTCCATGCACTTTACAGATTATGACAATCTGACAGGATATGAATTAGACAGTTGCTTGTAAGCAGACAAACTGATAAGCTAGTGGCACATACAATTAACAAACTGGGTGGATCATGAAGGTTATCGATATCGACGAAAAATTGTCTACCGGAATTAACAGTGAATTGAAAAATCTCCAACTTTGTGCAAGTGGTCATATGCTATGTGCATGGATGTTTACCCGGTAATTTTAATGATCCTTCAAGCCTGTTGCGTGAACTTAAGTTCACCGGAAGAACATTGTGCGTTAGCTCGAGCGTCATTGATCTAATCAGAACAGTCGCGTTTCATCAGCCACTTTTCTGTCATATTAATGACAAGAGACAACAACAAACCATATGTAAAACTTACGTCGCAATTCAACCGATTGCACGCAAACATAAAGCTCAACTTTGTGGACACACACGGAATGAATGTCATGCGCTCTTCGACCTGAATTTCGCTTGCCGCAGCGCTGTCCTAACGTGATGATCAACCTACCGCATTAACACGTAGATATGCCCACATCTACACTTGTTTTCGTCCGTTACAAAGTAAATTTGATGAGAACAACCTTTCAGAGTTAACGTGAACTGTTTACTTCCAGCAATTTTGATTAACAGTATGCAACGCTTAGTATCAGTGTACTGGCCTATCAAGGCAATAACCTCCGTACCACGTTAATTAGACTGTTAAACTGTGTTTTATGACTAATGAACTTGTCGTTGTTTACACTAGGCTGGGGTTCCACTCCCCCTGATAGAGACGCACTACTAGTTATTGCCATAGTAAACTGCATTGATCTTTTCAGGTGCATGCACTTGATCATCTAAGTCGGTTAAACCGAGAGACGGTAATTACGCAAAATAAACTAGCATACATCGTCTGAGTGCCAAGTAAACTATATAGCCAACGTCAAAAAACGACAACCAACTTTGTCAGTTGTTGAGTGGACCCACCAAACCAGTGTATTCATTAATGTGGTTCTATCTGCAAGGGAACAGTTCAAAAGCGCTCAAACAACCGGAAGAGACACTGAATTAAGTGAAACTTTGTTATTCCAATTTGTGTCCGGCGATAAACAGATGGCAGTAGATTAAAAGCAATTACACACTAACCGTCTGTTTAATTGTTCAGATGGAAGTCGTCGTAATCCATTGAAGGGTTGTCTCGTTTTCTATATTTGGAAGGGTGTAACATTACTTCGTTTAGCTTCACGAGGTAGTGTTTGTCTAACATATTTGAGCTTCAGTTTAATAACAGACAATCAGTAAAAGATTCTGGCCGACAAAGGATGAATACCATTCCAAACTGGCCGTTGCGTTCGCGATTCTGTACGCCCCACAGATTGCCTCGTTCGCTAAGATGAACTAGATTCGAATTCCGTTCATGTTGGAGTTCGCTGATGGTACACATCTTTGTCATAACCTGAATTTAAAATTAGAGCATGCTTTCAGATGGTTGCTATGTTGAATAGTTTTCCAATGGTTTCACTGATAGTCTCTCACTGAACTGTCACGTGCAAATGGATGGTCACATTAGCTTGGGAGAAACGCTTGGATTGTCCAGTTGCCCGAAATGGCCATACAATTACTGTCCAGTTAACTCCATTCGATGGTCGCACGATCTACAACAGCGTCGAAACTTTGATCTGTTGCTTCCTTTCGAAAAGACTTGATCTAAAGTCATTGGGAATGCGAAAGCCGTGTTCATTTGTGAATGATGTTCAAACCGTTTTTATCTGTTCATATAACTTCAAAAGGTACCACCACTAATAAGTAGTTTAGCAGTTTTGATAAGTTAGAAGAGACCTATTTGCGGAAAATCTAGGGTTCGGTTTGATACGAACCAGCGACAGAAACAACATGCCCAGACACGTCAAAATCTATACCACCTACATGATAATTCCAAATTTCTGACAGATACATACTTATGAGACAGGAAAATAGCCCTTCTATTCCAGTCAAATGACATCTCAGTTAGTATAAATTTATCCGACAGTGGTTAAACTTACTCAAAGTACTATCTAAACCAAGGGTTTTAATTACTGTCGCTTCATAAGGTACTTGTATTCTCTTCTGATGCTTTGGTTTAAATCAACTGTATTGAAAGTGATGGCTAAGACTTCAATAAGTCTATGAATAGTCTTTTATTATCAACCTTCAGCGTTTCACTGGCATAACACATACTCGGCAGTGAGTTCTTTTGCTATCTCGAATCGTTAAATAGTCAGTGCTGCTGTAACTAAGTGTTGCAGACTGCCAATAGCAGACTACTTCTAAACTACTTATTAGTGATGAACGTAAGACCATTACAGTGGACAAAATCAAGGTAACTCTAGTATGCATATCCAGCTGCATCAATTATGGACGCCGTCATCTGACATATTCTTCTTCTGCCTTTTCTGATAGCTAGATCAAGTTAACGAACTGTCTTTCCCCTTCACCAACATTATTGTTGCTTTGTATATTGATACTTATGCTGGGATTCCCAATCAACACTCGAGTCTGTTGACTCTCCGAATCCTACGTGGAATGAACATATATATATCCGTGTATTCCGTTTTGTTTTTCCGTCTAACGTAGAACTTACAAATGAGACTTCTGTAAACATTCATTTCCGAGTGACCGGAGTTTCACTTTCACACTAGTACACTACAAGGCTTACCAGTGTTGGCCAACTGGACTACACCTCCTTTTCCTATTCCCTCGAGTTTACGCCGAATATGGAGTACGTGAGCGGTACCACCAGTGATCCAGTGGTCCAGCTCAAGCTACTTGTGATGACTTGTTACTCAGGCATTATTTGACCTTAGTCACTACGACAGGTCGATCCAGAAACGGATGTCGCAATCATGTGATTGGATAAAAGTGTGTAAGCATCAATCCAAATGTCATCAGTACCAAACACTATGGACACATATCGCACATCAGCAAATCTTGAACATTTATCTGCATTCACGCTTCCGTGAGTCGCATCTGTCATGAAATAATTGGGATGTAATCATTTTGTAAACATTCTACTCATCTGAGAAGAAAATAGAGCGATATTATCAGGCGTTCGAACTTCTTACCTCGTATAACGTCTCATTAAAAACTGTATTGAAAGTAGACAGTATGATGAAGTGCAAAAATTTATATTGTTGTCTAATGTAGAAACTGTTACCAGTTCTTCTGTTGTAAGCCGAGATTGAGCGATGATCACAATACCGTTGTTTCTATTCAATTTAGAGAAGCAGGGTCTTTGGAACTGTAGAACGCAATTGAGAAAACGGCCTGAACCTAATACAGACTGCTGGTCGATTCTCATGTGGGATAGCCGATAAAAACCTTTTGGAAGATGATGTTTCGGGGTAAACGCTTCTTGAATATCGTTCTACATAACCAACTGAAAAGTCACTTTGGACGATATCCGCACACTATTAGAAAATTAAATTAACAAAAGTCAGAATGGATACAGGATGTCATATGACGTTTACCATCAAATTACTGTTCTGATCCCACTGCCTGTTGCATACTAATATCGGAGTCACACTACATATCGGACGAACAGTGTATCAATCACGACTTGCCGTCGTTTGCCATGAAAATGTGTTCATCAGATTTTTAAAATATATACAAGCACAACCAACGATTGGTTAGGTTAGCAAATTGAGTCACATGACTTGTCTGCAGGAATTGTACACTGTTGGCAACAGCACTATTACCATGCTGTCCAGGAAGCGAACAACTTATCGTGTGAAATATGAGTCTTTATCGCTTGACTGCTAGTGTTTGAACTATGATGATATGTCTGATTTTGTGAACTCGGAAATGCTAGAGCAGGAAAAGCAATCTATAAATCTTTCGTTTGATCATGCCAAGATAGTTCGTTAGCCAAAGGAAAGAAAATCACCTAAATAATGTTGGTTAAAAAAAGACGTTCGGGGAATCTTAAACCTCTTAAAAGAAATTATTCAGAGGATGGATAACTGCTGTAAGTGTAGCAGAGTTGAGAAGGACTAATGAATCAATGTTTTCAATAGGGGCTCGTTATCGTACTAAAATCTCTTCGAGAGTTAAAAGTCGGGACGGTCTTAAGTGAATATTTTTCAGACATGGCCTTACATAATGGCAAATCAATAGATTCTTGATTATGTAAACTAGAGGATTGGTAAGTAAAAGTCAGTCTTAGTTTTGACAATGTGTGAAATTGGTGTGTCTATTACTCAAAGTACTAATATACGAGTACATCAAACTCAGATATGTATAGATAGTTTATTCATACCATGGAGAAAATCTGTTTATCAGATCTCATCGGTACTATGCTGCGATGGAAGGTGAACGAGGGTCTTCTCTTTAGAGCGTTGTCAGAGACAACAGTAGCCATGCAGAAATAATCTAACAATTTTGTACATGTGATGTACGGAATGAACTCTAAAATGATTCAAATAATCGCCGTTATTACATGATTGTAGAACCAGTAGTAGATACTGAAACCATCATCTGTGTCCTTGAAAGCAAAACATATATCTACGTGAAGGAATTTTTGATGAACAATGAAGTCGTAGCAAATCGCGTGTGTCACTTAGATCAACATGATTTACATGGCAGAAACAGTGTTACCGCTCCTCTTCCTTGAATGAGAAAGCTCTTACCTACCGGGATATAGATTTCCTATGGGCTTTCAGTTCGCGATTCTGCCAACTGGAATATTTAACACGATAACATTAGAAATTGCTTGGTTATACACGGCACTGCTGTTGGTGTGTAAATGACTTATTCTTTGCATGCTGTGGATTTTGCTTCAGAACACTCACAAATTCTTATGTTAGGTACACTGGCTGACTGCAGAATTGACGAATAAATTTTAAACGCCAGGCAAAAATTTACTTGCTGCAACCGTAATACGTACCTTATGATTAAAAGTTCGGGGCAAACAATTGTCATGGCAATAGCGCAACATCGTGTGATCAAAAAGACTTTAAATGAAAATCCAGTTATTCTCGTTTTTATGAAAAAATCGTAATGAACGGGCACAGCCATTCATGGTATGGTTTGTTTGAGAATTATTGAATGCCTTCACATTATACGAGGATTTATAGTGAGGTTCCCATATGAGATGTACTTTCGCAGTCTGCAAAACTTGCCACTCCGATAATCTCACTAATTTCGTTTCAAATCTTACAAAATACTCAGGATATTGACGACGCATTGTGTCTAATTCATGTCACACTATCGGTTTGGAATACTCAGTAAGAACTTACCATGGTTTTGTATGCCATGGGTATGCATAGAATGAGAGGTATTTTGATAGGTTTTTCGGCTGTCACTGGTTCCCACGCCATCTACGAATGTGTAGGCCATGGGGCCTAAATGATTCAGCTCTGGGGAGTACATTGGAGGTGGAATGTTGGCAAGTTTGAACATGTTATGTGGGTTCAACTGCATGTTGTCGGCAGTAGAATCGCACCAGTTTTCATTCGTTAAAATGTTATTTCGGACCGAATTGGGAATGTATGATTGTGTTACTGTATCAGTTGCCTCAAAAGAACATGGCAATCCACTATGTAAACCATTTCTGGTGGATGGTTCTGGAGGGCTTAGCGAAAAGTTGGCATGTCCAGGAGTAAGGTTTAAAGCACTGTAAACTGATGGGTTCAGTAATTTAGTATTTTTCAGCACTGAGTATGCCGTATCCGACGGATGAGGATTAAACTTTACAGGCAGACTTTCGTTCAAGCTGATTTCCGTTTGAATGTGGGTGACGGGTATTTCTCCGGAGGTTTCTTCCATCGGTATAGACAGATGTGGCTTGGTTAGGCCAGTAGGGAGAATGGGCGTCATCTGCGAACCGTGGTGAAAATCTAAGCTTTCAAATCCCCAAGTTGGGTTGAGTGAAACTCCAATGGGATAGTTGGATGTCGTCTGTGTTAGTGCAGCAACTTGGTTTAGGTAAGCCTGGCTCCAAACACTGTTATTCAAAAACGGAACTATGCGACTTTCAGGTTTAGATTCTGAGGTGGACAGAATTGGCATATGTAAGGTAGATGTTGCGTTTGTCTTGTGTTCACCTGGACCATCATTTTTATCAAGCAAGGAAACACCTTTTCTCCCCGTCAAGGCGGACTGTACGATAGAAAAACTTGAAACAGTCGAGGCAGTAAGCTCGACTGTTTCAGGTTTTTCCATACAGGTTGTTGAGTAGGATTCTCTTGCGGTGCTTGGTACATGATAATACGATGCACTTGGCGGAGAAGTAACCAAAAAAGCCGGCGAATTCGGAAGGATCGATTGGGAACAGGGAAAACCAGTCCAAGAATTGAAAGGTACAAAGCCGAAGCCATCAGGATCTTCAAAACCTCCAGTGTAGATGTTAGGTGCTTCCTGTTTACTTGTTCCATCAGTGGTGAAAATATTAGAACAGTAGGTCATGATAATAAGCTTAGACGACAAATTGATAACTGAATTTAAATGCAATTAACAATTAGCAAATTGGATTTGGTTGTGTCCAAAGTGATACCTAATCTCATTCTCAGTCTGTTGGCTCTGTTCTCCACCCCTTTTGATGTGTCCTAACATCTCTGATGAGCAATGCTAAGGCAGTGGCAAATCTAATTTTCCTCACCATGAAGTTGGATACGGTAGCTGGGGTGTGGTGAGCTTCAGTAACACAGATGATCAGATTGAAAGGGGTTGAAAGTGGGCTGGTCTTTACCACAATTCTCAAAGGAACCAATCAGGTGGAGAGAAAGTTCCGGGGATGTCGAGCGTAAGGACATTGTCCGTTTGTTCAATCTGTGCGGTAGGAAGGAAGGAATGAAACTACGTTCCGATTCTCCTCTCACATATGTTGGCACATCTCACATTCTGCTCTTCGTCGAATGCTCATTGGTCGGTCTAAATCAAATTAGTAGGCACAACTTTCCCTGTGTTTGCCGCGGCTTTTTGTAGTAAAAAGGTGGAACATTACCAGTTTTTCTTAGGTAAACATAACAGTAACTAGAATACATGGAAATAATATTGGTTTTATTAGTGAACAATGCAAAAGGTTCTCAACAGAGTGAGAGACCTATAATTCAACACTGTTTATAATGCATCAGCGAGTAGCTTGTACGAATCAGCGTACGTACGGATACGAATTGCATATAGATCCTTGGATGAACTCTATACGATGAAGTTCTAAATGGACACAATTACTTCAAAGCTTACCGGAACGTAATGTCAGCTGAAAACAGTTAACATAAATATTTATGAAATCCTGTGTGATCATGTTGTCATTCATTGATCTGTGCCCCTACAGATCACAGATCCCATATCACAGATCACGGCTACAAGGTTTTAAACGATTGCGACAGAAAGCTTCACAAGGCATATTCTCAAGCCTGTTTGGTTCTTACTTGGACTGGTCAAGTAGAATGAGTTTGAACAAAACCTGAATCAGCTATCTTCTTGCCTGATCAACCAAAACCACTCCGGTGAATGTAGCCCACAGTTTCCATATAGTCGTTTGGCCGTGTCTATTGTGAAATCAGTTGCTCACTAGTCCACCCAATTACCCTTTGAATTTGTAAGTGGAGCTCAAAGCCAGGTCACGGCATGGATTTACACAACTAGTGAGTTATAACAAAAACGAGCATGGAGTTCAGTGCTCCTCTCTGAAATAGTCTGACTAGATAGCCTTTTGAAATTCGACAGCTGAAGTGATTTGGGTATGATAATCAATTTATGTCAACTGAAGTCGCACGCGGATATACTGGTCGACCTGTATCTCCTTATCGAATCGAAAGTGCCTGGTTTGTACATTCTGATTAGCAAAACGAGAACGCAACCAGTCAAAGTGGAAATTCGGTTTGAATGTGAACAGCAGGGATTGCTAAGCCTCCCGAATAGTTGTAGCTTATCTAAGGGTATTTACTATGGAATGGTTGCATAATATTATGAATTAGTTTCCTACAAGACAATCCTCTCAAAGACACCGGTGGTCTCGTTTGTGAAGATGCAATCATGTTCAGGAAACGACCTTACAAGATACATCAATATGGTGTATAACTTGAGCATTTTAAAAACGTTCGCTGTGACCACTTGTATAGTGCATCAATCCTCAAATACCGGACAGGTTATACTAAATTGTATGCATTATTTCTTACGCGTTCAGACTGCTGTTGATTACAATTAAATGCAGTTTTTCGCTCATACTGTCTTTTCATCGATAGGATAACATAGTCCACTCTACCTTCCTAGAGTGAACGGGAATCAAGACACGCTATTTCCAGAAAAGTATATGATTTGGCTTTTTGTCTACATTGACTCTGTTTGGACTGTCAGCGTTAGTAGGCTCGAAGTTTGCAGTCACAAAAACGTACCAACTGACAAGTACTAGATGCAATGGCGTGGGCAAAGTGTCAAGATTATTGGGGATTTGTCAGACAGAAATTAAGGACTGCAATATGTAAACTGAGGTATAGGTGTCGTCTAGCCATAGGACGGGGCGTCCTTCAATAGAATTGAAGTCACGTGTTTATCTGCAATCAACCAATGGTCTGTGATTTGAAGCCTGGCAATGATAGAGGTAATTTCTGTTTGTGGGAAGCCAGTGCAATAATAACATCAAGTTTGTGCAACATCCTTGGCTGTCTCTTGCAGACTGAGATCAACATTTCGAGTGTTAAAAATTGTCTGTCTGGAAAAATCAAACCACACGAGGATCATAGTCGTGATCTGTTGTTCCCTGCATGAGCTTACTCTTCTATTTAAACATCTTAGAACAAGACTGAAGTGGGGCTCATTGTTTACAATAAAAAATGTTTTTTCAGCATGACAGTGTGATTGAGTAAACCGAACGAACTATATTTCACACTGAGAGCTCAGCAACGCTAGTTGAGTAATAGCACGGTTTTTATGGCATGTTTCCCGCAGAAATGATCATTTCAGTTTTACGACCTGTGAACTTCATTACTTTTCATAAAACTTTTCCTCGAAAATTCATAAGTTGAACCGGAATCAAAATACTGTAAGCATCAGGAGAGAAAACATTCAACAACGATACACAAATATCGTCATAAAATGTTAACCCAAATATTGCACTGTACTCTTTCGAGAGACATGTAGGATAGCTTAAACAAAACTGAATTGCTAACAACCAGTGAAAATGAAACGTCCAACGAAAATGTAATAACAGATGCTGCTAGTTTACTGACAAAGTGGAAACTGATTTAGAAAATAGATTTGAAATAGTGAGAAATAGAATCAGCCACAAAAACAAGTTGCCAGTGCCTCATTACATGAACCTTACCAAAAACGTTAGTCACATGATGTGACTAGGCTACATAAGAGATAAATAACATACCTGGATAGTTTACAGAAGGTGGTCATGAATAATGCGCAACCGACTGTGGTTGAGAAAAGATTTTGGAATGCGTTAACTTCGAAGCAGAAAGCCGACGTGATTTGATATCAGAAACCAAGTATACAAACTTAACATATTGTCATCAGTATTTTTGAAATGAAATGTGCTATTCGCAATGGACATCTTGTTCATTTAAACAAAAAAGTGAGAGTGGAAAATCATAACGTCCTACAGAACGTAATAATTCCACCGGTGCGATTTTATCATTCCAAGCGAGCAAACTGAGTTTCGCCAGCAAAATAGTTACGAGTAGAATAAAAGGTCGCTTAACATGAACAGCCAATAGTTTCGAGTTTGTTAACAGCTTCATCGTTTTTCACATTTGTTTAGTCGGCCTAAAACTGTACGACTTATTGGATAAGATTAACAGGTTAAAATATCAAACGATTTTTGTTTCTGTTAAATTCCGTCGAACGGAGACAAAAATGTACAAAATACAGGCTGCATTGTTGTCTACATAAAGAATGGACTACAAACCATCAACCTGGTCAGTGCTGCTACAAATGAGTTGCTATGTTAATTGGCAGTAACCTACGAATGATACATAAACTCCAGATCTATGCGATAAGAACTAATTACACCATGACAGTGATTGTGTCGTTTCTGGTCCATTGGAGCCTAGCCGAGTCAAGCCAGTGGACTGGTGACATAGTAGATATTCGCCATTAGCACAGTGGTACTTAGGTAAGACCACAGTTCGGTTGCATCAAACGGATGAAACTGCCGAATGATGTGACCCACTGCAAAAGTTAGAGAGGAGAAAACTACAGTCACCCTCCCTCTTTTCAGGCGCGGTTGACGTGAACGGCTATGGAAGTCGCGCAGCTGCAATCATTTGTGTGTTGATCAGTTCATAACTTCTTCCGTTACAGTATAAATTTCATCTGGCAGTAAATGTGTGAACAAAACAGTAAGTAGTTTGTATTGCAGGGTTCTAGTGGTCTCTCTTGGCGTATTAACCACTCACGGTAATTAGGCTTTTAAGCAAACAGTGAGCCGATAAATAAATGACGAATGCGCCAGTTTGCGTAACTTTGGACAAGTCCAAAGCAAGTAGAAAACCTGCTTGGGTGGAGTTGGATAACATTTACGCCTCAGTTGCATATGTTGAGCGATTGATGACGCTGAGCTTCGCACATTTTTGTACATTTGTATACATGATTAATTGGGCAATTTGATCGACCACTGACAAATATTTAGCCAGGATTAACATATGAATCTATTTTTGCGTTTACGTGAATGTCCCTACAAGCTCAAATTAGCCCAGAAATACCATATGAAAGAAAACAGTGTGATGCACTTAAAACCACAGTGCTGAGATCTAACTGAAGGACTGATTATACTGGGAGTAGTTTTACTTAAGTATAAGCCACTTTTTATAGAATATGTCCTACGAAGTTTGATGGTGGCCAAATGAACTTTGATTAAGAATCGGAGAAGCAATTCTTTCCTGAAAGCTGAGCTCCATAGGCATTATTTTCTTATGCGTGTCTATTTTCGCCCTTAAGAAATCACTACCAGAAATCTATCTGTAACCGGCTGAGGGGAAATTACAAATTGAGAGGAATGTCAAACTCAAATGATTCTAACATCTTTCTGGTATGCAACTTCCTAAAGAATCTATCGTTGCTTGATTCTGGTTCATAGTCAGTCGGAAGATCTGAGCTTAACGTATTCATTTAGGAGTACAAGTTGAAAATGTGAGACGCAGGTACGACATTCTCAACATATTTATTATCAGTGATGATGGAATACTGGGTGAGACTGACCCTTAACGCATAAATGAAATGATACTTATTTGCGTGCGTGCTGTCAACAGCCCTTCGATGCCAAACCTTTCACATGTTGGTACAAAACACCTTCAAATTCAAATGACAAATAGCCGTTGAGAAAACAAGTCCCATTCGCATGGTCTTGAAGGCGGTACAACCGGAAATGCTCTGAATCCGGTTATGGAACGGACTGTTAAAACGAACAACCTTACGTGCACTCATAAACATACTGAGTAAGGGAGAGGCAATCTTTTGATAATTGCGACCATGTATAGGAGTATGTAATCGCATTGAGGTTTTCCTTCCAGTGGAGAGGTATGAAGCGAACCGGGATGAGACAAAAGCTCATCTCGAGTATAGTGTCAAGGCTAGTCACAAAGATACAGCATTACCAATCAAACTCCTCCTCTCTATCGACTGGCTTTCACTAATCCTAAAACAATGCTTTAGAACATGTTATGTTTGCTATTTGGCAACTGATGAATTCTTCTGACGGTGGTAACCATCACTCAGTGTGCAGAAAGTCTTATTCTTCTGAACCAGATCGCCCTATTAAACGAGATGTTATGGTGAACGTGATTAGCTGTTAATTTTTCTGGCAGTACCTACCTGCGCTCTACATTATCAAAGCCAAAGTGTCTAGAGGATAGAGGGAATAAGTTGAACGCCTGGCTATCAAGTTAGACATGCACAGACAACCACACACTGATTAATTGGCTTCGTTCTGACTGTCAAGCGCACACACTGAGGTCTGACTCTGTTGGATACAAGAGTGGCGGTGCCAAATGGACTCATTCGTTTGATGGACTACATTACTGGAACCAGTTCAGTCAAACAAGAGCTCGACCACACTCCACGGAGTTAAACTATTATGCATGTGCACAGAAGTGAACTGCAACCGACAGTAAAACAGTCAGATGCACATGTAAGTGAACGTGGTTCAGCTACGTTTGTCTCGCAGGTTTTCCACAACTATCACGTCACAACGGATACACCTCAGTCGTATACGGTCACACCAACCTGAACAGAACAGATGAGTCGTATGTACGGTTTTCTGATCTGACCTATAATGTGAACCAATCGCCGACGCTTTCTCAAACAATTTGTCCTGTTATCCACAGTAATATTTTGGCGCCTGGTAAAGTTAGTTAGCAGATTAACCGATTTTTCCTCGCCGTTCCGAACATTGTTGTATATCTGCAACATCACACAACAAGTTCAACGCGACTACCAGAGATTACGTCAGGTCACATATGTTGTTCCTCCACCAACAGGATTTTGATAATATGACACATTTTATGCACTAAGTGATCAATTAATTTGCGTACTTGATTAGGCACAGCAACAGTGTACAAAAATAAAATCCGCTTTATCTACTAATGAATGAGCCGAGAGTAAATTTGTCAAGAACTGAACACGACACCCATTAGTTTCCACAGATACTCTTCAGCTAACATTTTTCGAGCATAGAACTAACTTTCTGTTCTACCCGCGTGCCCAGTAGAGTTTACGTTTGCGCAGACCGAGATTTAAATTCCAGGACCAATACGCAAATCAGTGTAATATTAACCGTATCAAAGGAATTACCTTTGACAAACCGTTTGGTACGGTGGTCAACACCCACGCCTTATAACCATCCTGATTGGATTCCGTTCGACGATTGATACAAAGCTGCGTGCTAGTGATGAGCTCTAAAAGAGACAAAACTCGTGTTCAGTTCGCTTGTTCCAGTAGAACAGGAGAGTTGAATGCAACGTCTAAGGTAAACTGTAAGTAGTGTGGAAGATTCAGTGATTTACTATTGGTTAACGACTAACTTCGTTTGGAACCGAACGAGTCAAGATGAGTAATATCAAAATATTGACGCAATTCTTTACATATAACCAAAACAATTCTAGAGTGCCAACCGGAAACATAAGAATGTCTATGCGCACTCAGCATGCATCAGAAATTCAAGCTATTTCTCTCAATTGTATTGATAAAAAAATGAATAACGACAAACAGGTTGATTACACAACTCGAAGTAACTGAGTGAAAATAACTGACTACGAAAATGGACAGAATGTTGCTCGTTGTAAATTGCAGGGTACATCTGCGAAGTCAACCGGTTTTTTCTGTCATTTTTTTTAGTTCATGGAAGTCGTGCTGAAGGAGATTCTGGTCCACTAAAAATTTTTCAAAGGATTGAGTTTTGAAATGATCGAGCTAGCGAACTAAGGAGTTACTGACAATGACCCATCTCGAGCCATAATGGTAGCAGTCTTACTGCAAACTACCAGAAAAGTTAGAGTTCGATCAAAAAAATATATAACCGAAGATTTTTATATTAACCTTAGTTTTCGTGCTTAATCCCATAGAATTATATTCAATTCGGCGATAACATTCCGTTGTATAGCTAAACAACCTATTTAATTCCCCTGGATGGTAAGAAGAACGGAAATCGATACTGAATTTTCGACGATTGCCATAAACATCACACTGATTATCATATAGGAAAGAAACTTATTTGAGATTCATTTGTCCAAACAGACCGTCAACACAGTCTTGATGTCGTTTTCACTCGTTTTCCTTTAATCTCTCACTTTCGCTTCGAGTGCAAAAATTAGAGGGATGGGTAGTGACTCGTTTTTCTCCGGTCGCTTTAAATATACTCCTGAAAATGGTGTAACTTTGCAAATTTGTAGGGCTCGTAAAAACCTTTCCACTAACTCGGGTTCAGTTAGTCGGCATAGTTTGATCAATCCCACTGGCATTGTACTCAATTTTTCAAGACTTCACAATTTAATTTTCAAGTCACACGTGATTACAACAACGACAAAAGTGAACTAACGCAATTACATGCATACGACCTCACTTAACACACGTCGATATCGTTGGTTAACCACTGGCTTGCCATCGTAGTATGGAATTATATTTTCTGCTACTTAAAGGATCGAAAGAACAAAAGTATTAGAAAGTCAGATCATTAACAAATCATGGTTATAAGTCTGAGTGGAATCGTCAAAGAACATCACTAATACTTATATACTCATGTTTTTGAGGTTGTTTGAAATCAGATGTGGGTCTGGCAAATACCCAACTATGATCCCGCTAAAGGCGTCTCAACAGAGGATCTGTCGCAATCAAGAGACAATTACATAAACACAGATTTATTGTTATTTATATACCTGGAAGCTAGTGGTTTCCTTGCCGTTTATTCATGCCGTCACTTTCGGAGGCCACAAATGGAGGTTCCACATTGAAGACATCAAGTTAATGATCGCTATGTTTACTTCAGATCGGAAACGGAATAATCAACTAACAATGAAATAGAGGAACGTGTCATAAAGTTTTGTGGTTCAGTTTTCAAATGTACTCGATTTATGTGCATAGCTTCGGGACTCTGGCATCGAACGAAATCAGTCAATAAAGAATGCTTCTGAGTTTTTATCGAACATCCGTTATGTTAAGAACCTAAGCCGTTCGCATCCTTCCTTGTTTTCCGATAAGCTTGTGGCAGTTCAATGTTAATGATACCTGACTATCGGCCATACGGTCGGGAGATCCAAAACGGTTCATTTTTGCCTATTCACCGTTGGCAGCGTTACGAAAACGTCTGATTGTTTGTTATCAGAACAGATTATAAAACGTGTACAAATCACCTTAGTTGGCACGAAGCAGAATTCTGTCTCATCCACCAGGAAGTCTCATATATATTCTCTGTATTAAGGCACTACTATTTCTGGCATTCAGCCTATAACATGCAACAAATCTTCCGCACATAAGTGGTTTTCCTCCGACTTCACAAATGATGATCGTGGTAATAGACATGCACAGTCCATGCTGTTTAAGTTATGTGATCAACATGCCAACGTATTGCTCGTCATTCTTTGCCACGTTTAATGGAAGTACTAACAACTGGAAGAAAAAGTTGGAAGATGACAAACCATAAGTCCCTGAGGTCTCCAGCCCCGCGTTCAAAAAAATGACGATGAGGTTACACATGTCAAGTCAGAATAGTGCAACCTGTCACGTATCTCTCTGGAAACGTTCACGTATGTGATAATGGGTTGCAGTTAATGGGTAGCCTGCATCCTTTAGTCTAGAGATTTCTCTTTATTATTCTGTAGTGTCTAGTTTTATGTAGAGTACTTCTACTCTGGGTCTATTCACTTATGTCACTATGTCACTATTACACTCAAAAGTATATCAAACCACGTTTCCCACAAGTGAGACGCAAATTTTAACGTCTGCTCATGAATATACAGAGGCAATTCATCGAAACGATTAATCGCTATTAGCTCTTAATCTCTGCTTGAGGAAGGCAGTCGCATAAAAATGTTTGTTTGTATCTGTACGATATACATAATCACATTGAAAACACGACAGATTTTTGAGTGTTCACAACATCATCACGATCAAACAAGATTGGGTCCATTGTTTGTTATTGTTATTCATTATTTTCGAGTTAGCAACCATGAACAGTATTTTGGAGGCTCTCAATTTTGCAAGTCTCCAATTTTCTGTGTTAGTTAATTGTCTAATATTGGTTAAAACCGCAGCACTTATTAAACACTTGCAATTTTTTCATAAACCCGATAACACATTTGTAATTTTTCCGGGACGTTATGGAGACGTTTTATTGCGGAACCATCCTAGCGTTCTAGAAGATTTTTCCCTCAAAGCATTCCAACAAACATGACCATCTGTTCGGTTGTTTGTTAAGCCTCAGGGCTGAAACGGATGCTGGAACACTTGACCTTACATACGCTCTCTCGCACCTAAACAACAATTTCCCTATTTGGGACTTTTTCTACCTGGTACCCCTTAATTTTTGTTTGATCTGACAAACTGACTGTACATTCCAACAGGTCTCCAGGCGATGAATACATAAGCCCTTAAGAACATGTTCACTTCAGATGCCATCTGAGAAAAATGACCACAGGTATTATCTGACAGAAGTAGGAATGCACTCTGTTAGTTTGAAGTTTGGTAGGTATCTTAGATTCTTAAATCTTACGCACAAATATGCTTGTATAAACTTAAATTTACAATTCAATGTTCCAAAAATGCACTCCACAACATCAGTACACCGAAGTTCACTCATTCGATTCTGTTCAGAATTATCTAGAGAAAATTTGCTTAATTTTCTACATATTAAGTTTCAGAACTTAGAACCAGCTCATGAAAACAGAAAATTCTGGAGTGAATAGCAGCACTTCTCTTACTGCCATTAGTCAGAAAAACACATGTACATTAAACTAAGTAAGAAGTAGAAGAGATTGAACGTGCACGCGCACATTCACAACAAGTAGTAAGTACTGAAGCGTACTGAAACTGTTATATTGACACCTGCTCACACGAAGAGATACCCGTAAATTTCGCAACGATACTGAGAACAGTGGTGGTGACCTCACAAGTTATGTATTTCACTGAAGGTAATCTCATTTTTTAAGTGTCTGTTGATTGAGGAATGCATCTTTTTGTGTAAATTTAGCCCTCACCACAATAGTAACCTACTCAGTAATCAGTATTCAGTTTAAAGAAGGCGGGTTACAGTATTTTGTTGGTCGCAAAGTCACACAAGACGACCACTATCTGCAATCTTCTAGTGTTATCTCCGATAGTTTGTAGCTGTGAATTGTTAAAAATCCTGGTTTCATAGAGTTAGTCATATTTTTACCTCATATAGGCTGCAAGCA
>JTDE01002451.1:107379-119206 GCA_014338405.1 Paragonimus skrjabini miyazakii
AGTGGCAAAAACAGCATGCTCAAATGCGGCCCAGACTTTTCGCAATTGGGTCTCATCTAGATTATGAAATCTGCCCCGCTACTCTTAAGTAATACAATTTCAATGCTCATTGTTGGTGTTGGTAGACTCCAGCGTGAATTGTTAAGAAGTCCAGCTTGAGCGGTCAGTCCGCCGGATCATTTGGTGGATTCCATGTGACACAGTGGGTTGGGCGAATACCTGAGTATAAATCTGAACAATATTGAGCTCTCAGCGTGGCTTCGTAGCTCAGCTGGCAAAGCGTTTGCCTCGTTCCGACATGCTGTTTTTGTCGCTGGTTAAAAACTAACTGAAGCCCAGATTTTTCTTAATTCGGTCTCTTCCTAAAGTAATTTAGCCTAATCTCATCTCATCACGCAAAACTAAATTAGATGACAGTTGCATTTGCTTCAGTGTATTCGGTTCAAGGATGGCGCTTTAGGACGTTCTCCCCATCATGAATCAACATAACGTGTTCGATATACACAGCACTCCAATTTTGCTCCGATAACACATAACTGTGGTCCGGCAAAACTCTATCTCATGGAGTCAAGCAGATCTGTATCTCCGTAATATTGTAGGCAGAACAAGAGATTTTAACAAAAACATCACTAGCAATGGGCACTCTTAAGAAATGTTCGTCTTCACAAAAGCTGGACGAGAGCCTACAGGCAATCAGGACGGTTCAAAAAAGACGTTTCTGTCTTTTAAATTCAAACGAAGTTATCTTGTGAATGACATAAGACGCAATCAGAATTCCGCTCCATTGAGTATATATGCCGCGCCAGAGCTAAGTTTGATCCAAGCCTCGTAAGGACCGGTTCTACAAGTCATAAACAAAGTTGTTCTATCCATCCTACCCCTCATCCACTGTGACACTTCACTCTCACTCGAAGTGACGTTTTACTGAACAAAACATTGATAACTATTCCAGCGAATAGCGGAAATCTTTCCGAGTTGTTTAAAACAACTGTTGACTCAGAAACCTTACACCGTTGAACTCGCCGCCCAAAATCCTTTGTCGTTGAATGCTAAAACAGGTCACCAAATTATTCTACGTTGTTCCTTCTGAATGTTGTTAGGTAATCGAAACCCAAGTTTACTGGTCCTGAACGAAGCTGAACACATTGTGAATTACCAGCAACATGTATTAGGTGATCCGTCGAGTTACTACGGTTTGCATTACGCAATGCTAGGTTTCACAACACATCCTCACCTTCCGTCCCCATATGTGGGTTGTGTACAACCTGCAAGTTCACGTTTGAGATCAGTAAGATCAAACTGTGTTTTAATACACCGACTCGTATCTTTTTGTTGTAATGGAGTTACGGAGAGCAACCCAGTCCATCACGTTGGATCTAGAGTTTATCATCTGCATCACAAGCCAAAGGTTTATCAGTTTAATGCGACTTGGTCGGTGTCTAATTTGATGCAACAGTGTTTAATCACCTTTTTTTACTACGTTTTACCACGTTTTTCCACGATTCTTTGCAGACAGCACGTTTGTACAAGATAAAACAATCTGTGTATATTGGCGTTATATTAACAGCTGGATTGCGCTTCTGATATTGCTGGATGAGATAGGTATTTGGTAGGTTATTTCGGTTAGAAGCTACTATACGTTTCGTATGCGATTTACCAAACCACTCAGTGCACTTACGTTTAGTAGCAGGCGAATGCATAATGAGGTATATATATATGTGTATAGATACATATGATTGTTCTGAAATAACAATGAACGAGTGATCGATTGGTTACCTCAGAAATGTTGTGTCGCTCGTCGCAAGGATGACGCTGTGTTGTAAACGGTAAACGGACGTAAAGCCAATTGTCATCATGTATAGAATGATACTTTCGAATAATTGAACACTTTGAAATAAATCATGAAAATGAAGTTTCGTTGAACGTGACATTCTTCGACAAATTCTCAGTTTCATACGATACAAGCATGTAAAATGCTGTGATGACTGCAAAGTCACTAGTCACAGTGTAACCAAGGGAGAGAATGGGTGTATAGATGACAAACACAATCTCGTTGTGATTAAGAAAGCAAAAAAAAATTTGCGTGGAAGGGTCAGCAAATTATTTATCGGAAAATGTGGCTTTCGACATCTACGGCATCTTCTGAAAAAGACGTTCGTGAATTACGACTGTCCCAACGTTCGACAGAATGCTATGTTCAATCTTTTGAGATAAGTTAATGGGAATCCAGTATGTGCTGCGAAGCTCGAAGCCACTTATGCCAAATCGCGGCAAGTTAATCACAGAATAACTTGAGAGCAAACAGCGATTTTTTGTAGTAGCTTAAAATTAATAGAATAACTCAGCTTGTACATCGGTCACTGAAATTATAAAACACCAGTAATTCATCCAACTAATAAACTAATTTATTGGTAAAGCGGTATGGTAAACAACTACGATTGTTAACGTCAACATCAATAACAATAGTTTCATAAACCTAGGTATCACTATTGGGGAAGTAGGTCTATGTTTAAATCGAAGCGTCGAACACTATCACAAGGAACTACTAAATTTATGGGCAATAAAAACACGAAATTCTCAACGGTCAGTGGACCTTGATACGCCGGTTCTAACCGAGCACTGTTTGTCGATCTAATACCTTATGACGCACAAGAACGTAACCGATTAGCTTGTCACCGACTGTTTGTCAACTCCGGAATGTCTTCTGCCCAGAAAAACGGCTTTTCTCAGAAGAATAGTTGAAAATATTCCGCAGACTAGAAGGAATGAAGTGACACTAATATAGAAGTGATTCACGGTCAAACTGTAAGACTGCATTGTCGTAGGTTAAGGGCGACTATACGACAAAACTGTAAGTGGCGACTGACAGGAATAATTAAACTGGAACCTTACTCTATCCACTCCAAACAGTGTCAGAGTGTAATCAGGCCAAGTATTGACGGCCCAGCCAAGCAGCCATGTCATACTTGACGTCCACATTATGCAACACTAGCTCATCTTGAACAGTCGACAGTACATTTTTGAATAAGATGACACACTTTGCCATGTTTATAATTACATGTCTGAACTATAACCGGAAGTTTGCAAAACGAGCTGTGAGTTTAGTACCATGATCATCATCAGTGGTTCACACTGATGTTTAACTACCACACAACCACGAAGAAGAAACAAACCCTGTTTAGGAAGAGAGAAGAAAAAAAGGCAAAGGGGGAGACCTAATCACTAAAAATACCTATGTCTACATTCAAACATACGACATCAAGACAGCTTCCTTACGGATTTCACTGCCCTGCGTCATTAAGTGTACTCACTTCACAGACAACTCGGACAAACAACGACAACATTCACGCCACTGAGCTCAGTTAGCCACCATCTCACCCACCTAAAGTCTCAAGCCACTGACTCTGTGAGTCGCGAGGGCTTCAGCCCGGAAGACGAACCCGATGTACAGTAGCCAACCCCCTCGTGAACGATTTCATTTGTCTACGTCAGGTCATCACCTGAAGACGGTTCACGTCTTCTACCCTGAATGGCCAGGTTTCGCTACCGTATAGTAATACAGCCCTCACTGTTGTCTAATATACGCGACCCTTAAGCATCACAGAGATACCTTTATGTCACCATAAATGCCTCAGATAAGTAAACACCGCTCTAGCTTTGGAAATATGCGCTTTTATCTTATTCCCTACACCCCCGTCGCCTCCGCTGATGCAGCTTCCCAGGTATACAAACCGGTCAACAACCTCCATGACTTCATTATTTAACATTAAACCTACGTAATCACAGCAATGTTGCAGAAACACTGCATTTCGAGGCTGCCAAACACATTCCGAAGTACTTAGCAGAACGTGAAATTGCATTTAGCGTTGCTTGTGCTGCTTGAAAGTTGTCAAACCACAACAGTTGCTGTACAAAAAAGAATACAGCGTGAAACGGACAAAATGTTGGATGATTTTACAAAAACTGAAACTCTTTTCACTCCTAACGGTTGATATAAATCCGGGAGTCAAAAAGTTTAGAGACTGAGGTTCCGATTTCGGGTTACTTGATTCAATTATGCTGATCACCTCCTATGAACTTCCGATATGTGTGTTGGACAAAACATTTCTCAATTCCTCCTTATTAATTGAACTGCCTTCGATTCTTATAATAATTGCACATTGAGGATACTGATCCTGATTTCCTTCTTCAATGCATACGTTACACTTGACAGCAGAGGTCAAATATCGTGGCGAATCTATACTGTTGCCTTGGGACAAATCTACAATTGACAGTGGTTGACCGACTGTGTCTCCTCTCGAGGAGATCGGGCAACCTGATCATTACTCACAAGCGAAAGTGGTTGAGTGTTCATATATGATAATCCGGTCGTGCCTAACGTGAGGTCAGTGGCACAGTGGTAAACATGGTTGCCCCATGAACAGCGTGTCCTTGGTTCATTTCCCGGCAGTGGCAATGATATGCCCTACTGACGAGCTCTAACGAGAACGAAACTCGAGTCTAGTGCTTCTTTTTGAAAGAGGTCGACTGGAAAGTCTATGGGGATGCGACAGCTGCGATCAGTTGTGGGTAATGTTCAATCTACATATGTTACACTTGACAACAGAGGTCAAATATCTTAGCGGATCTATACTGTTGCCTTGGGACAAATCTACGATTAACAGTGGTTGACCGATTGATGTATTCACTAGAATTAAAGTTTTTGTCCTTCACTGCCAAAGCGATACCGCAGTTGTTTTATTTGGTCGTCCCACAAAAGTTCATGGACTAATGTGATACAGATAACCATGAACTAAAGTGTACGTCCCCCATTGCAGCCAGGATGAGGCCGATAATTGAAGACAGGACAAATTCCTACGACGTGGAGACTGTGTTATGAGGCAATTCATGACTGTTTGCGACGTCACTGTTGGGACAATTAATTGGTTGCTGATGTTTAGTGATATGTGTGACCGATTAATACCCAATGATAGAAGTGATCCGCATATCTGTTTGTCATTGTTGGCCATTCTGATTTCACCCGAGAATAATGCGTTAAATTTAGGGGACCCAAAAACCTGTCTCGGCAGTTTGAAAATGTGGTCTTGCGTCTGTTAATGTTTTGTTTGGTATGGCTTGATCTGAATGTGCTTATTCACGTGATTTTTAGCTAAATCTAACGGTTGTGCTCGTGTTATCATGTCTCGTGATCCGCGTCATTATTGATCACTTTGAACTAAAGGCACTGTTGAAGTCGTATATGAAACCAAATTGTTGAACATTAGGTGACTGAAAGTGTTAGCTGAACTACGAATGAGACTACTCAAACTCAAACGTCACCTTAATCAGATTGACAGAAAGGACGCCAATGTTTCTAACTCACCCCTAGAAAAAAGCTTGTTACGCAACTATGATGATATTTGTGATTCCGTAAACTTACGACATCGCAACTCAATGAGGAGATCCATGCGTTCTTTAAATAAGTGCAGCTCTCGTTTGCGGAAGCTTCAGGCTAGAAACGCAAAGTTCAAACATTTACGACTAAAAAAGAAGGAAGGCGCAGAATCATCTGACAAACTGTGCATCCTCGAAGAAATACTGAACGGTGAACTGGCTTGTGCTGAGCTATTATTTGTTCTGACACACTACATCAAAGATATGGAGGCCAGATTAAAAAATAATCGAAAATTAGTACAAAAGCTGATACTCCAAAATCAAACGTTACAAAAAGATGTACTGGCTATGCATGAGGACTGGCTCTCTTCCGTAAAGGAATGCGAAGAGCTAGAAATCCAATATAGGGCGTGGCTTTTTGCTTCAACTTCAGAAGATGCAAACTTTTCCATTTTTAATAGCCTAAATGACCAAAGCTGTCTTGATGCTGCATATAAGAAAATCTGGCAAGAAGATTCCACAAAATTAAGTACGTTACCTTGGATTTTGTTACCGGAATCTAAAGTGGACTTCCAAAGACTGGTAGACGAGAGATGGCAAGCAAAAGATTATCATACGTCAGTTCATATAGCTGTGGATGCCCTGAATTGGAGTCGTGTTTATCCACCATCTAAACAGCATCGCTTTCCGCCGCAATCTATTATTGAGTTGCTCAGGGCTGTGAACTATTTTGCCCACCTAGCTGTGCGTTGTTTCAATATAAATAATCAAACCTTGAGTGTATTCTGCGCAAATTATGCGGTTAAACTGTTAACAAACTTACGAATAGACAAAAAGTTTCAACCAGCTGACAAGACAATGAACTGGCCAAAGCGTGTTCAAGTCTTTCCTAAACTTAGCTGCGCCAGTGCACACGAAACCGATTGGGCAATACTACTCGATGCAGTGAGGAGGCTTGTCAGCGTATACTGGCGCATCGGACAATTTTCTGAGGCAGTTGGCTTGCTAAAGTCAATATTGAACATACGAAGCACTATTATTTGGGAATCCTGGACAGGGTGCACACAGTTGGGTTGTTTGTTGACCGCCGGACTCTATTTATTCGCAGGTCAAGTTAGCTTGCAGACACTCTATCCAGGTGAAAAAGTAAACCTAATCACCTTGGGGTTGTTTGAACTGTGTGTGACTTGGTCAGAAGGTGCTTTGTCTGCAGCACTTGTGGAATCATCCATTAGACACCAGAAAGGCAAATCCGTAGACTCGACGATGGAACTTCAGCTTGACGCTGCATTCCTTTTATGGGCCTTAATGCTGGAAGTACTTTGCCGATACTGTGCCAATTTGGGTGCCACAAATGATGTGTTGCTGTTAGGTTGCAGACTGATGAATATTCTGAGCTTGATTAAACCTTGGGGCGAGGTGAACGGAGTACAGTTGTCCCAGTTGTTGCATGTGGCATTGTTAGCTGAGAAAAACTGTGTGAATCGAAACTTACCGGAAGACTCATTGCAGAATTCTGGTGGTCATGTATTAGATAATTATCTACGTCAGTTCAAATGCATCGAGACTCCGGAATCAGTGGAATCTATATTTCATGAAGCAGTACTCGTTTGCAGAGGTCAGCGATGGAACACAGCTGCCGCTCTGATTGAATGGTGGATTACGGGTTGCCGTCTGTTACGTCACGGTTTGGCAGCCAGACGAAGGCGCATTCGACAAACCCAGATGCCTCAACTCACGTTTGACAAATTAGATCAGTTGAAACGTAGAGCTGTTGTGATTAACTTCCTGAAATTCTTAGCGGAAATTTCAACGGGCAATGGTTCAGTTGACAATGCGGAAACCTCTCGTCTAAGTTCGACACTATGGATTGGAAAGCACAGAGATTGTGAACCAGCCGATGTTCGGTGTGATTTCTCACAAACATCGACAGATCCAAGAATGAGGGTTTTCGGACTGGCTTATAAAAATCAACTACCCATTTTCATGGAAGAATTAGAAAAATTGTATTTGTTGAACAAAACTGTTGACAATTCGGTAGGCTTGTCCGAAAACAGTTTCTTGCTACAAAGTAACCGGAAACTGTTCATCTGGTGGAAACAGTCGGAGGCAGAAGGCCGGCTTACAGAAATTCAGGTTCGGTATCCGCTGGAGCTGATGCTGAATAAAAAGGAAATAATTGACTTATGGGAGGATGTAAGATGTCTTTCATATTTGGAATGTAACTCCGTTTTACCCCTTTCTAAACATAAACAGCAGTTAATAACGGGACAAAGACCACAAGTAAGGTCCACGTTAAAGAAAATGCACCTCATACCCGACTTAAACCCATTCCCCGTAGCCGAATCCCTTACTGCCGTAATGCATGTGAATTGTGGATTGGACAACCACTTTGAACATTCGGATGATGCGCTGAAATCTAATAACCTCGAACTTATGGCTGAAAGTATACACTTAGAAGTGCCCGTCAAGGAAGCCACCAGCCGTTCGAAAGGGTGCAACAAAGTTATGGAACGCAAGATTGGATGTTGGGACTCATTTAGAAAAAAAGATCGTCCATGTACATCATCAGACTGAATCAACTTGAGAAGCATCTATCTATCGGTGGTTGTACATAAAACAGTAGAAGTATTGGTTGCCCACTAGCTAACGGTTCAACTTAACTATTCGTACTTTTGTGCAAAATGATGAACTTATATTTTGCATCATGAGCTAAAGGTCCTTCTTGATGTTTCTTATCTCGGTCACGCGATTACATACGCTGGTATGATTTCTACACGGGCACTGACGGGCTGTTTCGTGTAACCACATTTCAAAATATATAACATTTTGTAAATTAAGGAACCAAAAATTTAGAGGCCGACCCTAAACTTCTGCTCTTTGTTAAGTTTTCGTACACCTAAATCCAGGTACAGTTCATGGTTGACTCGGTTTGTAGGGGCCATTCAGAAATTCAAACGCTGATTACGTTTCACATCTACATATTCTTAAAATGACACTAGTTTGGATGTTATCAAGAACGCCTTCTGCGATGCTATCCCTAGTCTTCTGAGATAAACTAAACAATATGGTATGAGAATGCTTGCTGTTAAGGTAAACGCACAGCATGGACGTCGTGCCGCAGAGAAGTGACAAAGTGATGTGTTTACGTTCCGAACGTAATTCAGTAGCAATGGTGACCTGATGTCATAATCATGCGAATCATACGAACTCTATCGAATCAGTTGTGCAGTTCGCCGCAAACAACGGCTTTGTGTCACATGGAGACCAACATGTTCAACTCAACCATGGAGGCAGTTTGATCACATTGCCTCAGCTGTCAGTTGCGCCGGTCCATTAAAGAATGTTGTTCATTTTGGAATAAACCGCTCAACCCATGTCATGCTATTGTCCGTACTTGCTATGTTTTACCATTTTCCAGAAGTATATTTGCCCATGAACACACAGTACTCAGTTGGGAAATGAGCGAAGGGGATTTACTAAACCCTGTCAAACAGTACTGACAGCTGAACCACTCAAGTCACAACACAGGAATGATCACAAAAAATCACTGATCAAAACCTCAACAGCTACGAGAATATCTTGAAAATAAGTCACTCCAAAAGGAGCACTGCAAATAGGACAGAAATTGATTGCCGTTGATTCAGCAGTCCTTACGAACGAACGTCCACTGATTCCCTCTGACTCCGAATAAAATACCTACTACCGTGAACCGAAACGTGAAGTTACAGTGAGCTGTAGTAAGGAACTTGAGGTCTACTTCTGCTATTGAAACAAATGAATGGAGAGGAATTTTTCCTAAGATGCCTCTTGCACCCATTTCGCCGTTGTATCGGCCGTCAACACGGTGTTAATGACATGAAGGATAAAGTTATGTGAAACAGGTGGTAAACGTATTTGCAACTTGTAGGGACCACTCAACTGATAGACTGAGTACTTTGAGGAAGAAGTGAGCAGGTTTTAGCCGGCACATTCACCTGTTGATTATTGAAGTTACGTGATTAGTTACCACATTCCCAATGATCAATTGTAGGAAACCGGAGTGGTTTTAGAGTTTCAATTTCAGAAATATTACAAGGCCAGGGATCCCGATCTGCCTTCTCTAGCTCCTTTCAAAGACTGTCCTAAAGGATTGTTTTCTAAGCTGACCACATTCTTTGGTTCTATATGGGAAACTGTAGAAGTATTGTAGCAAAAAGGAGTCCAATAAAGCACAATCTTTACTGCTCAACTCGCCAGTTTGCATGCTACGCGCGCACTCGTGTTTATGAGTCAGAATTCCAGTCCGCAACATTCCAGGTTTCCGCTCACGCGTCATGTGCACTTCTGTCCATTTTATGTGTAGGATCGGCGCCGTCTATCGGGGGTTTCCCCCCTGCCATTCTTCGTCCGTTGGTCCAATCTCGCTGAGCACTTGCTCGTCCGGTCGCTCGTGTTGTCCGCCATCTATCCAATATGGGCTTTGACCGTATTCTGCGACCGTGTTGAGATATTCCTGCGAGTGTTGGAATAACCGCGCCTCCGATTTGGTCGTCCATCTTATTTTGTCTGCCATGTCTCGCCTATTAATCCGATCCATTCGAGCGATGACTCATCCGGTCACCCACGCCGTCCCCGATCCGCTCGTTGTGGGCTTTTGGACGTACCTTCCCTGTCTTGAGGTATTCCGCCGAGTGTTGGATTACCCACACCCCCGGCCTGATAATCCACCACAGTATGACTGATGTCTCTCACCAGTGTCAAGGTATCATGTTACAACCACAGAGTTAGTAAATTTATCCCCACCTCATTCATAATGTTCGTGCATCTCATAAGGCGCTTCAGAAATACAGACAGAACCAGATAAGGACAAACAAGTTCCATGCATGACCGTAGGTGTATCGGTCATACTTTCAACCTGCAACATGTAACGCAATATCGGCACTCCCTTACTCAGCCAACGTTTATGATATTATTAGATCCAAAGCTCATTTTGGCTTGGCTGCTCGACATGCTGTCTGAAGCTGTCTTCAACACGAAAAATCACTAACGAAGTGTGCGATCTTGTTAACGTCGCTCTGATTGTAATGGGTTCATTCATCGACAGCTATCGGCAACGTTCTTAGTCTAAGATGGCTTTCTAGAGAGGTGTCCAAATTTCTCTTTACTTCTCGGTTATACAATAGATGATATCGTGGAAGGAGCGCTCAGGAGATCCAACAGTTTCGAAGTGGATCTTTTGTCTGGTAATGAGTCGACTGGTGTTGAGCTTTTGGACAACATACATTTATTTGGTTCTTCTGCGAAGAACATGTAAACCATGTTGAACCGAATAAAAATTATGGTGGGTGTGTATGGTTTCCACTTCGCACCTTCAGATTGCGAAGTATGGCCATAAGTTTGGGTTGACTTTTATCGTGCCTTTCTTAGTTCAGGACGGACCCTGAAGACTATCGATCGCATAACCTATCTGGATTCTCTTACCCTGTTGGCTTGCACTAGTGATTATGAAGCGTTCACAGGGGTGGTGAAAGCATTCAGGGCACTGACAAACAATTGTCACCAATGGCATCGCAAAGACGTCCATCTGCAGATTAAGGGCAGAGTTTACAATGCTTTTGTACGCTCAGTTTTCCTGCGTGGTTCACAGACCTGGACCATGCATGGGGAAGATACATGTTGACTTTCGCTATTCGGCCACTGTTACCTCCGCCAGTTTGCCAGTATCAATTGAGCTGACCGTTTGTGAAACTCGACAGTCCGTTGGATCGTGTTTGGTTAGTGAGCGAGTTCGTGATCGATGAATGAGCTGCTGAAAATACATAGTTCTCCCTGGTTTGGTCACATATTCTGTATGCCAACAGAGCGCCCGTCAACATGCGTATTGTTTATTGGGGCTGCTGATGGTTCAGAACGAAAACTTCAGGGCAATCAGACAGCGACGTAGCCAAGGGTTAAGAAAGCTCTGACCACCCCGCTGAGCACGGTTAGTATGTGACGTTTACGTGGTTTTGGATTGTGAGACCGCCCACGCTGACGAGTGGAAACAGTCTCTTACATCGAGGCGTGTTTTAGTAAGTGGTAAGCCTGTATTCGCAAAGTTACTGGCGTCGCTTTGTAATTTTTGTAGAGCTCCACTTACATTTTTTGTTTGATTCTGTAGATCCGTTCCCTTAATTATTATTCCGTCTCCACGTAGACTACTGTCAGGACCAACGGTATCTCAGGACGTACTAGCCACGACTCAAAGTTGAAAATGATTAAGATGACCGTAGAGTTGACACGCAGTCCTCTGTAAGTCACCGTGTAACCTACGTATGAGTGTAGCATTCAGCTGGCCTTTCGGCAGTACCTTGGATATTCCGTTTCCCGATGACATGTTCAACATTCTTGGTTACCGATCTAACTGTTTCGGGCAGCATACGTCGTGCAAACTTTCTCAATGGTGTAAGAACAGTATGCAACTCTGGGTTTT
>JTDE01002452.1:17713-41023 GCA_014338405.1 Paragonimus skrjabini miyazakii
CTTAACCAAGCGAGCCTAAGCATCTCATTCGATGTTACCTCACTATTTACGAACGTGCCCCTGCAAGAACAATGGACTATTTATGTGATTACATCGAGCGTAACAACAAACAAATGGGCATCCCAAAAGATGAACTGAGAGAACTGTTGGTGCTTTGTATTGCTAACGTTCAGTTTCTGTTCAACAATGCAATCTACCGACAGAGAGATGGAGTGGCAATGGGCTCGCCTCTAGGTCCTCTGTTAGCTGACGTTTTCAGGAGCAAACTGGTGACTAACCAATTGAGTGCAGTCAATGAGCAGTTTACATTTTACAAACGATATGTTGATGACATTTTTTGCGTCGTCAACGAGAATTCTAACATGAACAGAGTTATGGCAACTTTCAACGGAGCCCATAGAAGTATTAAGTTTACCCAGGAGTCAGACAACAATGGTCAGATAAATCTTTTGGAAGTTGGTGTAATAAGAAGAGAGGATGGTTCAATCCAACGGAATGTGTACAGGAAACAAACTTGGAGTGGCCAGTACATCCACGTTGACAGTTTCGTTCCGCTAAATCAAAAGCTAAACCTCATACGATATCTGACGGGTTGGGCGTTAAATATTTGCACAACTGATACTTTACAAACTGAGCTAGACTTTCTACAGGAAGTGTTCATGCAGAATGGCTACCCAATGCGTTTCATTCAAAAGGCAATGCAGGCGGTAGAGTCAAAACTTAAATCACCTTCTGTGAATAAGAGACTTGCGTTTATCAGTCTACCTTTCAAGGGTGATCCCATGGCCGAAGTCATCTCAAGAAAACTCAAAAAGTCAGTCAAAACAACCCACCTTACCGCTCAACTGTGCGTGAGTTTCCGTTCAGCACCCATTATCATGTCACAATTCAAAGACAAACTTCCATGTTCCACAACCAGCTGTTGTATGTACTCATTTGTTTGCTCGTGTCGAGCATCATACATTGGTCGTGCGTGAACATCATCCTGCGTGGTTGAACAGTGGTGTGGTTAAAACGGTTTCAAGCGTGATAGTTGCTCATTTGACTGACTCTAATCATTCTGTCAGTAAGAAGGACGCTTTTCAGATTGTCTAACGAGTGCCAAGAAATACACCAAAAATTGTGAGATTCCGAATGTTGACCGATTCCGCAACCCTCACCTCTGTGCTCAGAAGAAGTTCGTGCGGACACTTAATCTCCCCTGGCCCACAATCAATAGAGCTCACGATTTGGAACAGTGATTGCGCAACTGATAACAAACACGCTGTCCATAACCTCTATTGACCATTTTTTGACTCACCCCAGTTACTGTTTTCATATTTATTGCGTTGTAATTAGCTTGAGGATCAAACACAGAAAACAAGTCTTGTTCGCTACTTCATTGTTTTGGAACACTGCGTGGGGGCATCTGATGATAGATTTTATCTTTGACATAATAAACAACTACCAGGTCGAAAATTTGAAGTGGATCGATTCAGCCGATCATAGACAATATGCATAAATCTGACATCAAGATGACTGTAGTAAGACTGACACGATCAAACCTGATTGACTTGAACCCGTTTAAACATTTTGACCTTTGGAACACAAAAGACGGAAATTTGAACTTAGACAAGCTGTGAATAACTTAATGCCCTCTATGGAATACGCTAGAATGTCACACTAATTTTGAGCAGATTCGTTTGATATGATATAAAAAAACGTTGTTTGTCAATGATAAACTTGAATTAAAAGATGACCACAGCATCTATACAGGCTTGAGAATAAGAGTGATCAGTGAAGATCATGGACGATCAGTAGGAACCAAAGCAGATTGTCTGTGAGTCAAAGGTGACCGCTAGTGGCTCAGAGGGACCGGTTAGAGATCAAAAACGTCAATTGCTCATTATCATTGATCCCCATTAAAGCAAATCGGAAAGGTCTATTAACTTTTTAGAAAAGTGAGGATGCTTTTTAAATCTAATCTGATTAAAAATCACAGTGCGATGAGTCCCGATCATTCCTGAACTTACCTTCAATAAAAGTAGGAAGGGGGAGCCTCATTGTCATTCATACACTTCATTGTTTTCCCTATCAGATTACAGATTTTCAGAATCAGTCTGCTTCTGGTAGACATGCTTTAATCCAAATATAAACGGGCCCATAAAATAAGGTTGCAGCGGTTCACTAGACAATTCTAGCATGAATGTTCAATCCGAGTACCTGAGCGTACCTGGTGGTGAGTTTACACGTTCTTTTATTTCAATGGTCTCATGGCAAGTAACTGACTTAACTAATTTAACAGTTCGTCAATCGAGAGGTTAGTGGAAGGGACAAAATTGTGGAGATTACTGAGTTGGACAAATCCCTCAGAAGAAAACTAATATTCAGCTAGCAGAATGGGAAGAGAAGTCTTCAATGTGCAACGAAAGAAGAATTAACTGATATTGTCCCCCATCTTGAAACTATCGGTAAAAAAAAGGTAGCAGAAGCAAAGCAGAGTGGCAGATAGTCCATCCTGAAGAATTGACCAGTAAGAAGAAAACTTTTGCGGTTGACTGTCTGGAATAAACGCAGAGTTAAAATAAATTTCAAGTGTAACCCTGAATTGATATATAGTCTGTTATCGATCGCACGCTTGCCATGGAGAAGTATGTTGCTCAGCCACGCGATCGCATAGAACTGAAGCAGAGACACTCGGAATATGTCAGGTGGTAACTCGGTCAGTTGTCTGTAAATTGATGTAAAAAAGTGTAAAATTTGGAGTTCCCGGACTTTCGGAACACCTACAGTATGTCAGTCATTTGTTAGGACTTCACTCACTCACAGAGAGCCACATAGTAATAATTGTAATATGCTCCTCAGTTATTAGGGTCTCGCATTACGAGTGCCACCGTATGTTAAACACAAATGTGCGAAACGTTTTTCGCAGAAACGCCCCAAAAAACTGAAGGAATAACAGTCGCGTTTACATGCAATATTTTTGTTTGACGGCGAACTGATGCATAAACGGGCTGCTGAGATTAAGGTGCCAGACGGACAGTCGTATCGATGTCCCTCTCCATAGTGTCCTTTCGAGTATCCACTAATACACTTATGGAGATTACAACAGAAACAAACATTTGATGGTTCTAACTGGTGACCCACTGACCGTGACTCTTACTGATCACTTTAGCCTGTAAAGGATTACTCATGGCTCTTGACACTAGAACCTTTGGGAAAGTTCAACTCCAAAACAGACAAGCTATGTTTGGAATGACCGTTTCAATGGATCGCATAGTTCGTTAACAACACGTTCGTAAGCCCAGGAATATCATTGCTAAACCTGAACATCCTGTCTGCAGAAGATGGTACACATATAGAAGAGTAATCCCTAGCTCAGGTAAAGCACGTTGGATAAGTTATTCAGAACAGCCGTTTGACAATCCGAAATCGCCAATCGTTCTGCATTATTAGCTATTGTACTCTAATTTGTCTCTGAAGGCATTTGGCATACACTACTTTTACCTGAATGAATTCTGAGCCAGCACATCAAGGAAATGCCTGTCAACTACAATTTGCACCCGCCAATCGTTGTCTATGTTAACAACTCGGTCCAGTTTTACGGAGTATCAATTCTCATAAAACGTTCATTTGGACAAATAAACGTTCATAAACAAATAATCACAGGCTATTTGGTAAAAGAGCAAAGTGGTCCAACAGAAGCTGGATATTTTTGTGGCATCTGTGAAAGGCGGGAGCAATCACAGATGTCCCTGTATGTGACATAATATAAGGCAAGATATGACGTCGTACGGCGAAACAATAACCCGATGTGTGCGGCTTAGTTGTGACTTCATAAAATGTTGTACAGCCTCGTTCCAAAAGTGGATACTTCTCCAAGTCAAAAGACATCCGCCCAAACTAAGCTGGGATACTACGGAGTTTCAGGTGCACAGCTTCCACACTCGTTGTATCGCGCTCAGTTAGGGAGGAGGCCATCAATGTACTAGCGTTGTGACTGCAAAAGACGCTTGGCTTGCAAATTCGTTCATTGTACGAACTCCCGTACATGTCATATTAAAATATGGGACCACAAACGCGTACACTCAGTTGCACGGCTGACGTACATTCACATACATTGGGTGGCAATACTTTGTCATTCGCCCAGGTGGCACTTCTCCCATAGCGCATACACACTATTCCGATAGTCTCTTCTGGTTCGTCGTCTTCTTGGCGTTGGAGCTTGTCCTTTTGTTTCTGAATATATTACTCACAACCAAACTGCCTGTTATACAACACTAGTGTAGGCACGATCTTTACTGTTCAACTAGCACGTTCCCACACCATGTGCGCGCTTAGATTTATGAACCGGAATTCCAGTTCACAAATCAGCGAGGTTTCCATTTAAGCAATGTGTTTACCTCTGTCTGGTACTGTGCGATTGGCTGATGCTTTCTGACATGGATTTTTGATTGCCATTTATCGATTGGTTTCTCTGAATGATGAATCATTCGGTCGCTCGTGTTGTCCGTAATCCATCCGCTATGAGATTTGACCATTTCACATCACCTTGTGAGATATTCCACTGAATGTTAGAATAATCGCGTCTCTGATTTGTTCATCAATTACATTAATACCGCAGTAAGTTTGTACATGTCCTTGATTCGGCAGTTATTGAATAAGTCAGCACATTAAACCATCGGGTAAGAGGTATTCTGATCTTAGTTTCAATTTCACTGAACTCATCAAATTCAGCATGAAGTATTCTTGAAATACACACACTGGACTCTGTAATCACCTAAACCGACTTACGGAAATAATCGACTGTCGCTCACCGAAGGTCAAAGATTCCCATCTTGAGCTGGTTTGGTGAAGACCAGTTTCATTCAGACTTGCTGTTCAACTTGTCACATAAATGAGTTGCAGTGAGACGATCTCGGGCTTGTTTACTATACTTATGTATATCATCCAGCTTCATTTTCACAGTATATCCAAATTATCTAATGCAGAGTGGAAAATGACAGTTGGTTTCTCAAATGTGTGTCCGGATTTTCAGACAGGTAAATCAAGTGTTCGCAGCTGGACAAGCTGTCAAAGAAGCCGTTGGAAGTCTATGTTCCCATGTGATGACAGCAACATCGCTTTGGTAGGAAGAAGAGCAAGGCAAAGTAACACAGTGATAACCACGTTGATACGTCGTTTCTGGAAGCTATACTTTTGTGAGCCTTTAGTTGGATGTTTGTTTGGCACTAAAGTGGCTTCGGTTGTTTCTAGGGCTGAATAAATGCCACCATCCAAGTGCACCTGTCACAATACAATACAATATTTGTAACAGGTTCCATTCACGATAGATAAGAGTAAAGCCAGCGAAATGACAGTACTGACCTCGTCTCTCATCGAGAGGCCGGTGCTACAACAATGTAAAATTGTTGATCTCTTCGTCTTCCACTGCACTTTAAAATGTAAAGTTATATTCAGGGAAAACAGAATTTCAACAGCTTCGAATTCCACATGACTGAGGAAGAAGGGATCAGGGGATTCAGTAGAATTTTGCAACAGATATACCCAGAGAGTATAGTATGCAGCCCAACGCAACGCAATCATAACTTGCACATCAACGTAACAACCAAAACTGAGAGTTTCCCGTGCGCATCAACACTAAGTCTTCCAGGTAGCACTAGCAGGCTGTCGCTGCTACATGTGCACAAGTGAAGGCTGCGGTGGAACGCAGCAGAACACTTCTAAGCAAAGAGGGCATATGAAATAAAAAAACTTAACTTTTCTTTCACGTTTTGGTAAAAAGAAATGAACATATTGGAGGCTACCTATTAGCGTAATCTGGCGATCGAGCAAATTACGATGATTCCATGTGTGTGCAGACTGTATAGATTGTCAATTATTGGGACCTGGAAACCCTCCGGTCTTGGTTTTCAGGCCATTCTTTGACAGATGGCCTCGATCGGAAAGAATTATTTAAATTCATCATTGTCGCTATCTGCCTGTGGAACACATGGAAACTTTCTGGTATTCAACAAGACATCGATGATCACGAGACGTCAACGTACGGTAGCCATGACGACTGTATTCTATCATATCACATTGCATAGTTGTCTGACTTTTGCCCTGAAACCGACAGTGCAGTCCAGTATTCACTAACACTACATGTACTTTGCCCATAAGTACCATTAGAGCTAGTTGTCGCTTGCAAGCAAGTTGGAAAGTAACTATTCAACGTGGATTAACTAGCCCAACAAACCTTGTTAATCTCAATCTGAATAACAGGGCACTGTTTATGCAAAAAAAGAACTTCGGGAAGCGACCGCAGAAAGTTAGAGTTGCTGTAAGATTATGTAAGATCCTGGTTGAGACACACTTTTGATACGGACATAATCTATGCAATTATCACCACGATACAGTACATAACCTACAAAATAACTTCAATGATGACGGTCTCAAAAAAACGTTCGAAGATGACCACCACATGAAAACTACTGGAGTTAACATTTTCTTAAAATATAGTACCGTGGAATCAGGACGAGAAGTGTAAGTAGTTACCACAGTAGAATCGACTCGTGGACAAGTTCGTGCATTCTGAGGGTAAAATTACCGCGAATGTCAGCCCAATAAATCATAGGCGTACCAGATTAGAGCATAGCAACTGCGACCCCAATACACCAACGGCTGCGAGTTGACTAGAATGGTAATACTGACGTAGTAGTTATGTAATGCGGACGTGCATGTACATGAACCCTTAGGCTGTTTTCACAGCGGCTAATCTAGTGGCTCAAAGAAGTCCGAACCTGGTCGTTGTAACACTACCGATCACCTCAATAATCGATCGATGTGACAATGTGTGCAAGTGCTCGCCCATTTTTATTCCGATCCACACTAGGATCTACATGCACAATCTTTCAACATCAAGACGGAAATTTTGCATTTCATGAGTTAATTATGATCAATTAGAGCTAGAAGTTCAATTTGAGAATTTCTATTGTTAAACTAGTCAACTAGTTTCCCCCTTAAATGTAACTCTAGAACAGACTAAAGTTGAGCTGATTAGCCTATGTCATCGAAGTAGTCCCATGTATTATAAGGAACCAGTAACTGGCAGACGTTACGAAGCACTATGTGCACTGCGAGATTGGCAGGAAGCACTATTAACACGACCGGACAAAGGTGCTGGAATACTATAGCGTGATAAATCACACTATGTAAACAAGATTCAAACGATTATTGCGGATATTATTAGGTTTAACAAAATGACATCATCTTCAATACACTAGTAATCTGAAACGACTGAAAAACAGAATTCAACAACTGCTCAACTTCATTTTGACGTCCGCATGTGCTATTATTCCTCGCCAAAATGGGCCACCAAAGTTCCATAAGGCTAATTATCTTCTGCGCCTTATTTTGGACATGAAGAATTCACCGTATCAAGCCTTAGCACAATGGCTTGAGGAGATCTTGGAGCCAGGTAGAAGGAAAATTTGTGTCCACAGCCTGCGAGACACATTTGAATTCGTGAGTACAGTCCGTGACATTCACGTCGACAACAGAATCATGTGTTCTCTTGACATAATGTGACTAACGTGCCACTGGCGGAAACAATAGAGTACTTATGCAACTTTATTGAACGTGATAACAGTTCGACCGGTTTCCCAATAGCGTAACTGAAAGAACTGCTTCTAGAATGTACCCATAACTAGCAGTTTACTTTCATTGGTGACACTTATGGACAAACTGACGGAGTGGCAATTAGGTCACTATTAGGACCACTACTGGCAGGCATTTTTATGGGCAAGTACAGCACGTACAGCAAGCTCAGCACTGCTACAGATTAAATGATTTACTACCAACGTTATGTTGACGATACACTCGCTACCACAGCTTCACTCGTCAACGTAGCTGATATTGTAAAAGACTTCAACTGCACATATCCGTTAACAACTTCCACCTCAAAAATGTAGTCAGATAAATTTCCATCTTCCGGCCGTCTATCTGAGTGGATGGACTGACGTAAGGTTGAAACGCTCCGTTCATCGTAAGAAAGCTTGGTCAGACCAGTACAGTAAATTTTATAGTTTTACTAACTTAAAATACAAACGCAACATGGTCAAACGTTTGGTGGATAGAGCCAAAAAGTCGGCTCAGTAGATGCTTTGAAACACGAGTTACAGTTTGCAACGCCTACGCTAAAACAACATGACTGCCTTTTATTGTAAAACCTCGAAAGGATAAGCTGGTTCGTCCACGATATAGTAGTGCGCTCGTCCGAAATCGAACTCTCTCGAAAATGCCGCAATTGTCCCCGTATTTGCTCCCAAAACAAGCCAAAAGACGCGTGCAAAAAACAGCTTTATTCCGCCTCAAAACATGTGCGAAAAAATACAAGGTATATGGTGCGTAGTGACCTAAAAACATTCTCGAATTAGAAAATAGGAGGACAGTTACCGAAAAAATAGTCAGGGTCACTAAGCCACTGATGAGCTAGGGGAATGATGGTCGGACAGGTAAAAGAAAATGACCAGGGATAACTCTCAACCGTTCTGGACAGCTCCGTTGATTCTGATTGGATCAATCGTTTTTCTCGAAGACGGAGGCGGTTTTGAACGAAAAAAATGGACTCGTTAACACATTGACAATTTTGTCACCAAATATATGAGAGCAGTTGAAGCATCAGTTAAGATTCACGGGGTCGACAGAAAGCCCCATTTTCATGCGATTGCCGTATAAACGAGCTACGCTGGCTAAATCACTGATTCGTCAGCTTACTAGTTCCCTTAAAAGAACGTTCAGTGTAGCCAGACCGATTATTTCATATACCAGTTCACCGCCGATCACCCTAAATTTGAAAGGTAAAGTGCCGATCCACAATTCGTTTATGATGATTTACTCGTTCGTTTGCGATTGTTCAGCAAACTACGCGGGTTGTACAACTGGGAATTTGTCTAGAAGAAACATAGAACAGCATTCAGCATTGGTCGGAACAGGTGAAAGAAAATCAATCACCAGTACCGTTGCAAGTCATCTGGCTGATATCGATCATCAGGTCAATATAGGCCGATCGTTCACCGTTATTTACAGGGTTCCACCGAATCGGTCAAAGCCCGTTCGCCAGTGAACGTTGGCCACTGCCGAGGCCATTGTCATTCGATTACGTAACTCAACCTTGTGTGAGCAGAAAAACCTTGTTCACTTGCTTCAACCGCCTTGGCCATTAGCCGACTCACCCGATCGATACATAGCCAGTTAACGCTCAGTCGGCGATCACAAACAAAGTTGTATTTTCCTTCACAACAGCAACAGCTGTGTGTTTGCTACAATTCGTGTTCTGTCAGTGAGAATTTCCGAAGCAATTTCATCATGTCATATTCCTCGAGCAATCAAAAGAGTGCTACGTAAAAGGATGTGTTACGGTTGGTTATAAATATTACTGTGATCTTCATTTTCCTTACAATTTTGCGAGGACCGAGTAATTTTGCCATTTTAATGCAGCGTTATTGTGGCAATCAGACTTTATTTTGAAACAGTACAGCGAATGGACATTTTATATCCCCAGAACGGACAAACGTTCCGTGTCTATACTTATGTTATGATGGCCTCAGTTGTGTTCGTAACCCAACAAACAGCCATCAGTCTTATAGTACTGAAGCACAGTGCCAGGTCAAGTTCATTCACGAAAAACGAAACTAATGTTGGGCAAATGTACACAAACTAACGACTCAAATGAAAGACTCTCAGTGAGAATGTGTAAATGAAACCAAGAATAAGTTTGTTTGCAGTTCAAGTAAGTTGATATCTTTACCATGTGGACATTTGTATCCGATAACAGAATCTGTAAAATCTGGGTACAAAATTTACCTTCTCATCTGTAACCTTATTAAGGCGACGATATATATATATCCATCAGGAGGTCAGTGTTTGCTTACCATCTCCTGAACGATATACGTGACTGAAAACTAAGCAACCTTATAGACATTATATATATATATATATATATATATATATATATATATCAGTAACGAACGATTTAGTTGAGCACAATAAAAGAAGTGTCACAATTTTCGATACTCACGATTATTGTTCACAGCGATGAGCCGTATCTGTGAGTACCACGACTCGGGCCGCCGTAGGTCCTCACAATGGTCCACAAAATGGTGAGGTAATAAATAAATATAAATGTGTAGCGAAGAAAAAGAACAGAAAAACGAGCAAACAAAAACAATTGTTCCACGAAAAAGCCAACAGGTCTGCGGATAGAGGGTCACCATCGTCTGTGACGCACTGCCACGTTAGAGTGTTACCAACTGGTGGTGTAGATGGTCGCGAACTCCCCAACCGAGTAGACGACGCCTAACAACTTTGATCAGCGGAACCGTCGAGGCTTTCACAGTCAGTTGTCATATCATCATCTGACCGCCTTGCGGTCTTTCTCAATCAACAGTAGCCACACTGAACAATGTGCCGTGTGGCAGACTTTCCGTCAGTACACGGAGTATGTGACCCAACCAGCGCATCTTCACTATCTCAGTTATCGGTTGCGAACGTGCACATTTTTCAAATATGTGCCGACGGTTTGTCGCGTTGCTCACATAGTCAGTCCATTGGATACAAACCAACTGGCGGGGACAGTGGTGATCGAATACCGAGAGTCTATATGCACATTCCGCACGAATGGGCCAAGCCGCTAATCCATAGAATAAAAAAGGGCGCACACATTCGTTGTAAACTCTGCCTTTAATTGGCAAATGGACGTCTCTGCAAAGTCACAAGTGATGGAGGTTAGCGAGTGCACTAAGTGCTTTCGCTGTCCTGTTGGACACCACAACAGCAATATCGCAGGCTGATAAAATGAAACCACACAGGTAGATGAAGCGATCGACAGTCAGTGCTAACCCTGTCTTACAACAACTCCTTACACTCTGAAGGTAAAAAGTGCACATCACACAGACTAGCCGTATCATCTAACCGAGTCAGCAGGGTCTGCATTTTCTCTGCGGAGGAACTAGATAAAACAATGTCGCCCATATCAGTTAGCTTACTCTAAGATCATCAGAACATCGTCCATTGCAAGGTTGAAAAGGATGGAGACTGGACAGCCTTGTCGAACGCCATTTGACACTCTGGATAGCTGCCCATAAATGCGAACTGTGCAATCAGAGTGGGTATACGACTTGTACAAACTGTCACACGTCACTAGGACATCTCTGCAATAGAAACAGTCCCAGAGACCGTGTCAGGACATTCGAGTCAAAAGCAGGCTTTAGGTAAAGAATAAAGTCTGTGTTACCGGAGAAAAGCAATGTTGTTGAAACATGTAAACTGTCAGTTTCCTCAGTCGCTAGACACGTCCTGACCACTGGTCACGTTGTCGATCCATCTTGTCCATTCAGAGTCCTGTTACGTCATTCAAATCTAAGATTCTTACGGTTTGCCGAAGCAGTCACCATCAACCGACTCAAGCCAACTCATTGTATTCAGAAACAACCGTTCGTTAATATGACAATTCCCTGGACTTAATGACCTATCTTAACCCGATTATTTACTATCCACTCCTCTAGTTGTTTGCTATAAAAAAACCAACCGTGTTATTGTAAATTTGGTACTGACGAGTCAGCACGAAATGTTTGCATCTACCAGCTGTCGTGTTCTAACCGCTTTGTTTAAACTATTCAGGGGAACCAATTGATTTAATTACAATTACCGTTGACTAAGAAACAGAGTGTCAATGCTTTGGTGTCTGTCGCAAGGAGATCTGTATATTAGTGACCAAGCCGAAAACCTGTCTGTTCTTCTCTTATACTGTTATCTCTATCTCAGAAGCTGCCGCATTATGAGACCAGTAAGTATCTTAGACGTGGTAAAGACAAGCCTAATACCCCCATATAATGACAGCACCTTTCATGAAAATGACTGATGATAAGCACTAGTCATGATGCACCGCCTTAGTCCCTCATATGGAACAGAAGAGTGTGGTTAGTTCATACAGTAATCTCTCACCACCACCTGCGAAAAGTGCTGGAGAAAGAAGGTCCGGACCTGGAGCTTTATTATGTTTCGGTATTTTAGCTTCCAAAGTCACTTCGGTTTCCGACGGAGAGTCGTTGGAAATGTCATTACTAACGACACAATCTCCAGATTCACAACTGAACGAGCCGGCTCAGGCCACCTGAACTGTTTCTCAACGTACTCAGCCAAGTTGTCAAGCCGCCACGACAAACCGTGAATTCGCCAACTTTCCTTCACATATAGTCTCATCAACACCTTATCAACGGCATATGTGAGTAAGGATAGGAGGAAACAGTACGCGATCGTTGTTTTCTGGTAAAAATTCCTTCGGTTTTTCTTTGGCTCGCTCGTGTACTTTCGTCGCTCAGTTTCAAACTGAGTAATTTGTGGGTGTGAGCAGACGATTCCTGAGAAGACGAAAAAGTGAAACCGGCACGAACAGCAGCATGACCTGAATCAAGATGGCTACTTCAAAATGAACGACAATCTTTGATGGAGTAACGCCAGTGATAGTTAACGGCGATATGATCGGTTTGCGTCAATGGTTGAGTTCTACATGGTGGTCTCCGTGTGACACATTGCGATCGTTTGTGCAGAAATGTGCAACACAATACATAGAGGCCGTGCGGTGCGCATAATTGTAATAGCCGATCATCATTATCGGTGATCGCTCACGGGCACCAAACATACCAGTCAACATCTTCCTCTCTGGAGCAAAACGACTAAGTTGTACTTTCAAATCACCAGTAGAAACAACGGCGTTAAAGTGCTTGGTTTGATACAGAAGGCCAAAGAGGGCATCATAGGAGGCGATCTATCAGAAACCACCGGAATTAGTAAGTCTGATAACAAGCAGGATAAAACGCATATGATCGGACAGTGAGCAACAAGCCCTTTCGAAGGTTTAAAGGACCATGGCGAAATAAGCGGGTGGCTTTCGGTCATTTATCGTTTTGGTGAACACTGTTCATAACAGCGAACATTGTCTGTTTGAGCCCCATAAAAGCTAACCAGGATCAACCACGTGTTGTGTACATGCCAAAGGTGCATTCGTCTAGCGATTGCAGAACAGGATAAAAATTGGCTAAATGAAGCTAAGTATCACAACACGTCTTATAGTCAACAATCCAAATAAAGTACTAGAAAAAAATGAGCGAACGAACGAGCGGTTTCCGCCTTTTTATTCTTTCTCCATATTCATGACCCCCCACGTTAAACGCAATTGGTTAGGTAATATATTCCCAAACAGACAAATCAGTCATTCTATTGTTAATCAACACAGGTATCCTACCATAGGTACGCTTGCATATAATCTTGGCAGTCTGGAACAGTATGAATTGAGTAGCACTCACATTTGATCGCAGCTTTCGCGTTCGAGGGGAATTTCCAGCCAGACCCTCTTGAAAAGAGGAATTAGACTATAGGTCAGCTCATGTTAGAGCTCGTTAGTAATGCATATTCTTGCCACGACCGAGATTTGCATTTCCATCACACTTTTATGAGGCAGCCGTGTTGGCCATTGAGCCGATGACCACATAGAAGGCAATACTGAATTACCATATCTCAGCACTCAACCACTCTCGCCTGTGAGTAAAAATCAGGTTGCCCGGTCGCTCCTGATGAACGACAAACCATAATCAAACAAGAAAAGGAAATGAATTTAGACAAAATAGCTGGTGGCTTTATTAATGAACTATTCCGCTTCTGGGTAGTAGAACGTGATCGTCAATACTCAACACAACAGCACGTTACAAGTTTCTCCTAGTCACTTTCTCGGAGCTCAACATCATGATAAAACTTGAGTGGGTGGAAGCCCAGATGTTTAGCACCGCTAAACCGAGCGTCGACTGGCCGTGAGCTGTTGAGATAACTTGCTTGTCAAAACTTAGAGGTTTGTACAGACAGAAAACAATGTTCCTCCTCAGATGTTCCGCGGTGTCATGTCTGTGAATAGTGTGTCGATTTCTTTTCCTCAGACAACCAATTACCATGCGCCAGACAGTGCCAACGTCAAACCCTTTGATTAGACAAGATCGAGTCACGCATGTGCAACAACCATCGACCACGTAGTATCCACTTCAACACTAACACCAGAGTGGACTTCTGTCAAAGAGAAAACGTTACAACGTGCTACGTTTTAAGCTGCTACATAGTACATCTGCGAGATGTGGATAACTGTACAGAATGGGATTGGTGTAAGCGAACAGCGGGATCATCCTGAGAGGTGCGGTGTTTGATGGACGCGACAAATAGCGAAGTTGAGCGTACTGATAGGACCGAGCAGTTCGAGTGAATAAATGGAAGTTGTATAATTTGAATGGCTTTTAATATCTTTGGAAAGTTGAACCCCAAAGTCCTTGGAAAAGGATAAAAACTAAATGTACACTGAGAAGTAAACGTTGAAAGTAATACGAAACTTAAATTGGGGGCTAAATTTATAGCGTCTTTCAAAGTAAACACGGGATTGGAAGGCAGATATGACAGTTTTGAGTAAATCGCACTCGAAATCGAGGGGACATTGCAGTCACAAAGTAGCGGAATAGGTTTCCTATGGAGGAGTTACGTTCGCCCTTCAAATATACCCTTGTATGCATCGAACGAACGTAAGTACTACCTACGTATCGCCGGAAGTGAAAACTGACATGCACATCCGACTTCGCAAATGTTAAGTAGAGCATCGAAGAAGAAAGCAAACTCTTTATAGGAAGATAGAAGAAAAACAGAAGGGGAAACAGTGAATTTTATTTGAGAAACTAGATGTACGCCGGAGAAGAATACATAGACAGCGCAGTTTCGACGTAATCAGAGAGTGTTCATCGGGATTGTTGCAAGAACATGGGAATGTAAGATAAGAACAGTAAACCCGTCTTCTATTTTCGATGGACTGCAAGTCTAAACGCCCACTGGAGTAGAATAGATACCTTGTGTGTGTAGTTTACATGTGCTTACTTTACATGCGCGACAACACATGGAAGGTGCTTATCAAGGTCCCCAGCTAACAACAGCGTTTGACTACAGGACATGAACGGTAGGGCAAGTCAACATCTGATAGGATCCATTTGACTAAACGTTAAATTAAGACGATAACAGCGTCCCAAAACACGATGAATTTTGAACTACCTCAAAACGAGAACGGTGGGTTTATGCAAAACGGTCAGAGGCACATAACAAACTCGGTATGTCCACAATACTAATAACGTACGTATCAGATAGATGTGTGGCGGGAAATGAATATAACGTTCGATCAAAGAGGGTTTAATATTTGAAACGGTCAACTTCATTATGGTCGAAAATTAACCATATCACAAAATTTCATGATATATCCAATCAGGAAAGTGTACAGTGTTCAAAGGTAACATAGATCGCACGAAATCACGAAAAATAATCGGAGTGCATATATTCATACGACCCAAAAAGCTACCTTATACAAACTAGATATAAAAATCAAACTTCTCTCGCGGTCCCAGTGTAAAGCCAGACCTCTGTATGATATGACTCGCCGATTTCATGGCCAAGGCAATTGCTTCATCAATAGAGTTGGATAGCACGTACGCAGAAATGAATCCAGCTGCAAAGGCGTCGCCAGCTCCATTTGTATCAACGATATCCTTATCATCCAATTGAATGGCGGGAAATATTTTAACATCTATTTCGCTGGTTGTAGCAACAATGACAGAATCCTTCCCTTGAGTAAGAACAACAATCCTGTTCTTCACTACCCCATCCGCCGGAGATAAACTGGCAAGGTGTCTTGCAATAATATTCAGTGATTGGGTTCCTAGACTATGCTTATCAGCATAGGCTAATGCTTCATCCTTGTTTCCAAACAGAATGTCCACGTACGGAAGTACGGCATCAACCTTATCGGTAAAATAAGTCTGTAGAAATGGAGCACTCAAGTTAAAGCAGAACAGCTTTTGGTTACAGTGTGCCTGTCGAGCTATCATTAACACACCATCAAAACAAGAGTTGATTGCAAATGCCTACAAGTAAATATGCCAAATCGACAAAATTGACCTTACCGCAATGTAGTAGACACGAGCTTTATTCACATATTGCCAAACATCACCACTCAGTACATAGTCAAGCGTCAAGTTTTGGGCGGCGCCTAAGTGTGTTACCATGCTACGACACCCGCCTTGTAACAGAACGGCGCATCTTCCAGTCCCGGAGTCGGTCTGAGTGATTTGAAATTTGGTGCATAGTTGAAGTTTTTCACACTCATTTCGAAGTAGATCCCCTGCTTCATCAGAAGCAATGCAACCAATATATGTGCATCTGTGAGGTTTCCACAAAATCCACTGAATCATTTTGGTCGTGTTCAGTGTTGCTCCACCAGCTACATACTTTACGACAAAACGCTCTTTCAATTCTTCATAAAGCTTCAAATGTCGAGGTTCTGCTAAAATCGCATCGTCCTTCTTTAGGCTGTGTACCTCAAATAAAGCATCATCGACAGTGGCCATCATATCCAGTAGCGGATTCCCGAGGCCCAGGAAGTAACCATCCGTGATTAATTCCATTTCACAAGTGCGCGCGGCGTGCCATTGTTTGCACGGCCTTACGGACGACACTAGATTCCGTCAGCCAATCAATTCAGAAGGTAAGCTTGCAAATGACCTTCAGACGGCTGGCTATGATTGGATTTAAACGTTGTCCGCCTACCAACGTTAAGTTGTCCAATCAAAGCATAGGAAAATTCACCCAATGCCGTGTAAGTAAGACGACACGATATGGCGGATCGGGAGTGGTGCACATATCACGCGCCTTGGATAGACGGGGCAGCGGGCGGGTAGTCGGGCCCACCGGATGCAAAATTGTGGTGAGTCAAGTTGGGCCCCAGAGGGGGCGACGAAACGGTAGATCAAAATGATAGGATTCCGGGTAATGTGCTCACCATACTGGTAAGTTCACTGTGAAAAGGTATGCTGAGCCGGTGCGATAACAGGGGGGGGGGGAAACCGCAATATAAATGACCGGATAGAATTGAAGCAAGTTGCAAGAGAAACTGAACCGGACAACTTACAGATCTGTGAGTCGAGGGCCCGCCGATCTTCTGTGCACGTACACGGGTACGGCAGCTGTTTAACCAAGATTCGGCAACAACGGTACATAGTCGTGACGACGATTAACGTGGGTGGAGTGTGAAAACGTCCTGATTCCGAAACAGGCTACTTAAAACCTATTTGGGACTTCTCACCTCTGTTTCTTCTTTGGATAGACTCACCAGTGACAATTATAGTGGTATATGGGTTAATTTGAAGTCAAACATTGAATATCACAAGCAGAATTCAAAAAGGTAGGAATATTAATTCCTAAGTTCGAGGTGTCTGTCACGCTGTTGTGAGAAGTCTGGCTGTAACTTACTGCATGACCAATGATTAAAGATTAAGTCCGCTTTGCGATTATGGTCGTATTTACCGCTGACGGAAGCATGGCGCCTACAACTGCTTAGTTGAGGCCACGCAAGCTAGCCTCGCTAATCCGTATCTCACAGTGACAGCAAAGGGTATTCAATGCAAATCAACTAGTGGGATACACCAAACTAGATGTAACTCATGACAACCATCCACTGAAGTTGCGACGACGATAGAACGAACGAGACCTTAAGTTTAACTGGGTTGCAAAGTTGGTTACTTCAACGGTCCGCTCAATTTTTCTTAAAGATGGTCGATGAGCCCATCAATCGATTCAGTGTGGGTACTCGCTCATGCGTAGGCACATACAGAACAAGTGGTGCCCAGACATGTTGGCTTCAAATCCCGTTAACTCACACTCAATGATGATAAAATATAATAAGATGAGTTTAACCCACGTTTTCGTTCTCAGGGGAAGTCTGTACATTTAATGAACCTATTTGGGCCCACAATTAAAATCTGGACATCTCAAGGTCACCACCAACGCATTCTGTTCTGACGTGATGCTAAGCCTCGCATGGTTAGTGAGACTTCTAAGAACTTCCGGTTCATCCGTCAGTTAGTCATCATGGACTACGTCCGTCAGTTCCTGCTTCCAGTATTCGATTCGCACATCGCATTCGTGCGCGAACTAAACCCTGTTGAGTGAAGTCACAACATCCAATTTGTAGATATGATCGATTTGTTTACATGACTATTAACTCGACAGTTTTGCATCTCTAAGATAGATAGCTATCCGCCGGCACGCCGTTCTGTATCACTGAGTGTCTGTGTGCCATGAATCTCAAGAGAGATCATTTCTGGTGCGCAGATGCACACATCTGACCTCTAACCTCTCACAAATAATTTTATATTGAAATCATACGAAGACCTTAGTCCACCTACGCATCGGCAGACTTTTGCAACCGTCGAACAACGTGCTTCAAGGCGATTATAGGAAGGACGTTTCTTGAAGCATAATGTGTAACTTGAACGAGTAAAGTATTTTACGTCCCCTTCTCACACAACACGCCCTTCATTCTGCGATCAATCGGATGGAATGTGTCTGTTCAACCACACTGGATTCGTAGTCAACAGATGGTGGTGACGAGGATTCAATTCCGCTGATGGGTATTTATAACCATTCCATTGGGTAAGATATTCAATAATCGTATACAGATAACTTTTGCTTCGAACAGGTCTCTGCCCTCAAAACAGTTAACAAACGAACAGCAGTCCCCATTCTTTGATCTAACATTCGCTCTTCCATTGCTTAGTATTTTTGAGACGTCGATCATTATATTCACCAGGCTGGTCATTCTCGCCAAACGATGGCTGCCAACCAATTGGGACAGATCACGTCACGCCGCCACGTGAATATCAACTAAGGAAGCTCATACGTGGTTGCTGTGGTCGAACGATGCTACTGATACATCAGTAAGTGAACTATGCAATTCAATTGATCGAATTGGACGAAGCCATCGATACACCGTCAATCAACTATTCGCGAAAGGCTATGCCTATCCGGATTAGTCCGGATGAGATTCTGACGTAGCATCGGATTTTGTTATAACGAGCATCAGAGTAAAACAAATCGTATGAGTGTGTTACGCGTTAAAAATGAACAATCTACAAGCTGAGCCGAGCCAACTGATAGTAAGACCGAGGCCTCATGGTCAATTGTGCCTCCTTATCATGATGAGGCCTCTTGTATGTGAAATAACCAATCACGGAAACTCAGCAAAAGTGATAATTGCTTTGTGCCAAACGTTCTGTTTTTGATTTCATTTCGGAGACAGCAAGTTTCATCATGGTCACAGAAGTGAAGAAATTAACAGTTTGCAAAATGAACACCACAGCGAACTCGCTGACGATTGCTCAGCCTGAGCTGCTGGGCGCGGACAACACGAACAAGCTTGCAGACAACTGGTTGTTAAGGAGAGAGGAGCACGAGGATCTTTACTTTTGGTCAATCTGTTGGAGGTCAATAAGGAATCCCAATTGACTGTTTCGATATGCAATCGGAGATGGAGGTGGATAAATTTTCGGAACTCTGAAGTCGGACGGAGAGGAGAAGATTGAAAAGAATGTGATCATTCGCAAAATGGAGGAATATTGTTTGGAACAAACAAACGGATCATTTGAACGCTTCCAGTATTTCAAGAGGAATTGGCGGACTGGAGAAACAATAAATCAACGTTTAGCAGAGACTTGCAAAATCATACAATTTCTGCAAGTGCTATGAAGACACCCTTATCCGAGACAGAATGGTCATCCACATTCAGAATTCAATTATGACGAAGAGATTACTGAGCATTCCGGAGTTGACGCTTGCTCAATGCATCGATAGTTGGAATAGCAAAGAGGCAACAGACCAAACAGTGACGTCTATGAATGTCATTTGCGGTCTGGCGTTAAACGCTATGGACAAAGACAGCGAACCGTGCTGGTCTCGTGCCAGGTTTGCTGGGCAGTCATCTTTGTCAGGAAAGAAAGTGGTCAGCCTACAGAAGGACTTGCGTGGAATGCTGGAAGAAGAATTATTTCGAATGACAGTATTGGTCGCCTACGGTCAGTCTGATCGACGAAGATGACACTAGGGTGATAAACCGGCTCAACAGATCAAGCAGACAGAACAGAATCCATTGGGAACTGCTCATAAAAGATACAAAGAGGAGGTGCCAGTATTCCTGTGTTTTCGACCCGGCTGCCGGTAGCGTATCGATGACATTCTACAGGAACTGAGTCAAGCCCAATTTTTCACAAAAGCAAACCTGTCTTCGGTTTTTTGGCAATTGTAATTAGACGAACAGTCCAGTTATTTTACTACACTTGAATGTTTTCGTCGGTTATGTTTGCCGTTCCGATTGAAAATGTTTAGCAAAGTTTTTCAAACGCGTTTAATTCAAGCACTTGACAAATTGAAAAGGGCCGTGTGCCACATATAACCTGTTGAATTTTTGAGAAACCTTGGCGGATCGTGATCGAAACCTAGGGCTATCTCCAAAGAACCGCATTAATCAAGGAATTCACCTGTCGGCACCAGTCGCGCTTCTTCACATTACTGGTGCTTCATGTCTATGAAATGACCCACGTAAACTCGATAAACCCGAGATTTGCTTTGTGACACAAGTTTTGTTTTCCATTTCATTTGGAAAGGTAGCAAGTTTCAACAAAATGTAGTCTGCTTCTTTTCAGTTGATCACGTGGACGCATGTTCACGATCCCGGCTGCAACGCCGTGACCCGAATTTCGGACAGGCATGACTAAAAATTTTCCCGCGTCGCAACAAACAGATGAACGGGACAGCGACCGTTCGCATCACTTCCGACCTGCTATCTATGTCAGAGAGCGTGCTCTCACACCGTTGCTATTTGAGTACACTAGAGCGTCACAGACCAACGCACTTCTTTCAATGATACAACAAGGTATTGGGCTGGCTTAAGAGAACCTAACGGATATTAAATGACATCCCATTAAGTTTCCTTAGAATTCAATGAAGCACCTCATATTCACATGTAAGTAAGGCTTTGACAGACAAATGGGTATCTAACCGAAGCCAAGTATTTCGCATGAAAATACACCTTCGGCTTTTATGCTTCAACAAAATAAGCGCTTGTGTATACGCGTACTTGGATTCTCTACATTGCTACAGTACCGTTAATTTCAGAGTGCAAATAACCAACATTAATTCACTGCTCTATTATTAAGAGGACGCATTGACTCGTGAAATCTCAGTGAGTTCAGACAGTTAGAATACGCAGCAAGTGCGGATTGAGATAGGTGCACCGTCGGATGTAATATGCGGGCAGCCGTTTGGCAGTCGTTCGACCAGTTTTGGTGCAGAGAAAGAATCAGTCGAGTCTGACTGAAACCCTCATATGCGAATGTGCGTTCGTGTTATGCCCGAGTTCACTATCTTTTTGATAACGTTAGTTGTTATAGCTTTTCAGAGTGTTGTCGGTCGACACTTGGTCGTTTAGCTTGCAGCAGACCGGTGGCTGATGTTATTCATCTGTTTTCAACAGTGGTGTGTCCTGATGGCACTTTTGGGTGTTCCAGTTGTGTTAGACCTCCAGAACGACCCACAGTAAGCGGGCTACATTGGAGTATTGGAGCAGAGGGTGAAAACTGAAACATCGTACAGGATTATAAAACCACGCAAAGGCTTACACTAACAAGCCTTCAGCACGAATAGACCGACATGAGCCAGTGCTCCACGGTAACCAACATACCCCGGGGTGACAGGAAGAACAGACATAATACGGCAGATTATTCACCTTTCACAGTGACTAGTACGGCCATGCCGCAGTGGTGCGTAATCAGCGTTTGCTGACCCGGCTCACTTGGGTTTGTGAGAAGGCCAAGGTCTTTTTCCAAGTCCATATAACTGATTACGCGGTCCTGACTAATGAGACAGTCTTTGCTACTCACTAGTGTATTGATAGTTTTGTTCTTCGTGGGATTTCCCGGTCCTGATCGACAAACTGTGTTCCCCTGCTATTAGGTGTCAACTTTTTATCGGGCCTGTAAACACTGATTTGACCATACACGTGATCAACACTGTTCGTTTGCCATTCCACCGTTGTGGGCGAATCTGGAAGTTTTTGGATTAGGTGTACGTAACCACTGAGTGAAACCATTCATATGGTCATTACAAAATGTGTTCAGTAAGGATTACACGTTGATGAATTACCATCCAAGTATTGAGACTCTGGAAGGTTTCTGATCCCATTCTTTGCAACCGTGCGTCGGTATAATCTGTTTGATCTGCAGCACCTTGAGGATATAAAGGCGGTATCATAATGATCAACTTTCAGGCTCACTGTTTTCTGTTCGTTGGTCTGCCGTGCAACTCAAACGAGATCACAGCATTTTCGTTCTGTACTGTTTGAACGAAAACACTATTAAGAAACAAACACCGGAAATGTTGCTCCCTGAAATGAAAATGAAAGTACTTAACCTGACAACTCCCTCGTTCCAACGTTGGAGCATGAACGCGACTGATAAGTCAGCCAAACGACAGAATGGGTCGGATACCGCGTGCAAATGAGTGGTTTTGTTTCTGGTCTTGCTTAAACACGTAACCCATGTGTTGCTTTGATGGATAATCAACCCTTGTTCCATCCGCGTTCTTGGATCACAACAATTGGTGCCGTGACCAGGATTGGAGGATGAAGATTCCCTGGCCGCAGCCGTTCGAGAATGGGGACGTCCGGAGCTTCCTGGATGGCTTGGAGGACGCGGCGGAGACGATCAGAGTTGAAACCGACCGGGCGAAGCTGGCTGCCCTGTGGATCCTGCTCAAGGGCAGGGCGAAGGCGGTTCTGGAGGCGGCGCGAAGAGGCCCCGCGAAGCTGGAGTGAGCCGCCGCGAAGGAGGCACTGATAGCCGGGTTCAGCGGCCCAGCCGACTGCCAAGTGGCAATGCGGCAGTTCAAGGGAGCTCGGCTTGGACCAGGAGGCGATGATCTTGTGTATGCCGTGTCACTACGGACAGCGTTGTCAACAGCCTTGCCACATTTGGACCAGGATTCGGAACAACGCATGCTGACAGATCAGTTCTTGGACGGATTGCCACCAACAGTCCGGGATAAGCTCAGGGTGGCTCTCGTCGCACATCCAATGACGTTGGAACAGCTGGCTGATGTGGCTCGACAACTGCTGGCAGAAGACTCCTCGACAGTCAGCGAGTTGAATACGCGTGAATCATATGGAATGAGTGACTTGCGAATCGCAGTGGAAAAGTTGACGCAAGAAGTGGCGGCTTTGAAGATGAGGAGAGAGGAGAACCGCGGCGACGTCTGTTAAAGATGCGAAAGACGTGGACACTGGCGAAGATTTTGCCGGCGGGGCGAGAAAAAATCTTATGCAAATAAACGTTTCAATGATTGATTTTTGTCTGGGAAGGGCGATCAGGTAATAGGGGCAGTTGATAAGAC
>JTDE01002452.1:42365-52627 GCA_014338405.1 Paragonimus skrjabini miyazakii
GGTTTTGTTTCAGGTTTTGTTTCAATGCTTAACCCCTGTATTGCTTGGTCGAATAAACAACCCTTGCGCCATCCGCGTTCTCGGATCACAACAAGAGCTTCGTTGTTGCGTCGGCTGCGAGCGATTTGGGTATCGGAGCTGTACTGAAGCAGGAATGCGGTATTGTGGAATATGCCAGTCGAGTATTAACTCTTGCTGAACGAAATTACTCAACGACAGATAAGGGGTGTTTGGCGATCGTGTGGGCATTGGTAAAATAGAGATCTTATCTGCTCGACCGACGTTTCCATGTGGAGACTGACCACAAGCCGCTGGAGTGGATTAAATCGGCGAGAGATGCCCGAGGAAAACTGGCTCGTTGAGCATTGTGATTGCAGGAGTACGACTTCACAATCCGCCATGTAGCTGGAAGAGAGAACTGTGTACCCTATCTGCTTTCCCGAACGCAGCACATGGATGAAGTTAACAAGGACGCGATCGGAGTCAACAGTATTGAACTGGAGAATGATCACAGGAAGTTACAGGCAGCACACAGGACGGACACAACAATCCGAATGGTGATTGATCAAGTTCTATCGGGAGAAAAACCACCAGAGAAAGAGGAGATTCCCGAGGTGAAATATTTCAGAACGCACTGGTCGGAATTGTGGTTGAACAGTGCGGGGAATTTTAATGCGCCGACTGCGGGATGGAATAAGCGTGCCTGTTATACCGACGGGGTTGAGAGAGACAATTGTGAAGGAGTGTCATCAGCTGGCTCATACGGGATGCCATCGAACTTATGAAATGCTGAGGCAAAGGGCATACTGGCCGGGAATGAAGAAGGACGTTAAAAATTATGTACTGGCGTGCCAGCAATGTCAGCTGTTGAAGAGCACTAACCATCACAGTCAGTATCCCATACAACCAATTCCGGTTAATGAAATTGGGGAATTGTCGTCGGTGGATGTGATGGGCCCTTTTCCACTAACCACTTTCGGAAATCGGTAAATCACAGTCCTGACTGAACATTTCACAAGATGGATCGAAGCAGCCGCCATACCCGATCAGCGTGCAAGCACTGTGTGCAGGGCGGTGATGGAACACATCGTTGCAGACCGTGGAATACCGCGAAACATATTGACTGATCAGGGTCAGGGCTTCGAAAGTGAGGAGCTTGGGAACTGTTTGGAGCGTTTGGGAATCAAGAAATATCGCACGACGCCATACAATCCTCAATCCAATGGACTGGTGGAGAGGAACAATCGCACAATCAAGGAGTGGTTGGCGGCGAAAGTGGGCTAGCCGAAAGGATTATCTGAATGAGAAGGCTGTGATCAAGAATGTGTGATGTTCAGTTTAAAGTATTCCGAATTCCTGAACTTCTATTAAACATTTGAACCATGATTACATGTTATTGTTAAAGTCCTACTATTAGCTCACTCAAGCGATATACCTAGTTGTGAGCATTATTTCAGAAGTGACCGAGAGCACCATCAGTATGCAGAGTAAACAAATAATTCACCATTCCTAATGTCGACTGCCATTCACAATAAACCATTCAGACTAGCCCTAATATTCGAATAGTGTGCGTTGAAAAAACCGGTACAAATGATGTACACTAGATTGAAAGTCTCGATATGTTAATCGGCCAAACCGAGGAACAGTACAGATTTGACAAATAAACGTTGGAAAATAAATTATTCGTTTAACCCACATGCGCCGTGCAAATCACTTTTGCTCTGTTTCAAAGTTTTAGTTGGACATAATGTGATTTACATATCTCTATTCTGAATGAAACATTTAGTTCGTTAACATAAAACACGACTCAGGTTGCATGAAATCTGAGTCCAAAAAATGAAGAAATATGTTAAGCGCTGGTTAAAATTGATCCAATCACGGTTTGACAGCACCCTCTTCCGGATTAGCCTGCCACATTGACCGAAGCCAAAGGACGCCTGTGCCAAAATCACACCACATATGGCTTGTGTTGTATCACTTATAGTCCCATTCACATAAGACATACCCAGTGGTAACACGAAGGAACAAGACCATGAGGCATGAGCAAAAAGGTCCTTGTGGTCTAGGCGGCCAGTGCTGACTAACCAGATGGTAGACTGGTAGGGAACGAAAATGTGGAGATTCCAGTAGTAAGACTTGGAAAAGAGATGCTGAAGATGTAAGGCAAACAGTATAAACGGCTGCTGTCCAGATAGGAGGAGGGAGAAAAACAAGGATTTGGAGTCGAACCGAAAAACACAAGACATTCATCATAAAATACACTAATCAAACAGAGGAAAAAAAGTCGTACAGAACGATGATCTATGTTTCTGAAAAAGAGAGCGGGCGATTTGACGAACAACCACGTTTGTTGGCAGATACAAACGAAGGTGTATATGTGCTTATATAACCGACATAAAATACTTTAGTCTAACGTACTTGCGTACTCAACGTCGAAAACTTGTGGCACTAAGCAGTATCAGCTGTTTTAGGTTTCCGTTGACTGTTTCATAGTCAATAGGCAACAGTAAGATAAACTACAATTGATGCCGGAACCACGGTTTTTCTAACGATTGCCTCGGCTCAGCTGGTGGGTTGTTTGCCAATGACGTGTGACACTGTTAACCAACTCGTTTTACTCAGGTGCTCATTACAGTAAAATTAAATACACCACATTAATATTGCTGCGGCTAGTCTTGAATCGACACTGCTCTTCAGAATCTCTCACCTTCACTATTTTGGCACTAAGTCATTTGGGCGCGATTCTTATTAGAATCTTTTCGGCATAGCTCAGAAGAATAATGCGCTAATAACTTTCAGTATCTTGACTGTTCCGACTGTCTTTAACTAAAAGTACCGCCATAGCAGCTTTGAATTTCGCCGAAACCGCTTCTTGTTACCAGATGGAACGAACTAACTGGGGCAAAGCATGTTCGAAGACTGGGCTGCCGCTCTTAAAAAGTCCGCCTTAACAACTCATCGTTTCCCGCGGCTTTTGCGTTTCTCACTTTTCCAATCGTTCTTTGCATCTCTGCAAAATCTGGAGCGACGGAAAGTGAAAGTTTGACGTCTTATTGTGACCAGCCATTCACGGTCACCCGACCCATGATAACGGGACGGTTTAGTAGGCTACCAAAGTACCTGCCCCAGACTGTCATGATATCCTCGGGTTGGGTGCACGAAAAGCCATAATTCACGTTTATCAGTTCATTAGGAGACGAGCAGGATAGTCCATAAGTCGCTTTCATAGAAGCGTAGAACTCTGTGTTGTCAGCAGTAGACGTAGCACTACATCAGCTCACCTTGCTTTTTCCACCAGTCGTCCTTGATAACTTGATTTCAATATCCTGATCACTACTTACAAGCGAAAGTGGTTGGGGGTCCACATATGAAAATTCAGTCGTGCCTAATGTGAGGTCAATGGCGCAGTCGTCAACATGGTTGCCTCATGAAAGCGTGACCGGAGTTCTAGTCCCGGCCAACGTGGCAAGGATATGCACTACTGATGAGCTCTAATGAGAGCGAAACTCGAGTCTAGTACTTATTTTCGAAATGGGCCGACTGAAAAGCCTGAGGGAATGTAACAGCTGCGATCAATTGTGGACGATGTTCAGTCTACATGAAAATCAAAATCCCTTACTACTCATCAGTTATGTAGTAATGTAGTAGGGACAATTCAATTCAAAATCTCCTCAACAGATTTTCACGACTTTTTAGAGCACAAGCTAATTAGGTTGATGGCTAATTTCCCAAAACCATCTCGTTTGCTACTTGGTCATTTCGTTACATAATTACCAATCGGTCCTCGTTTGCACCTGAAGTGAAATTTAACTGAAGGTATGGTACAGCCAGTACAGATGTGCATAACCTAAATACCATTTACAAACATCGGAGTGTAAGTAAAGAAAATCATCCGATCAAATGTTTCAAACTGAACACCACCAACACTTGATCCCAGCCTTCGTATTCAGATAAGCCTTTTGGCTAGCCCACTTTGAAAGAAAGCACTATACTCGAGTTTCGTCTTATCAGAGCTAGCTTATTAATAGTGCATATCCTCGTCCGGATCGGAATTTACACTTGAAGACAAAAAGGTAGAGGGAAACTCCAATAATAAGATCAAAGCTGAGGTGTTGAAAATATAAGGTGAGAAGTAGCTCAATGAAGGAGTACATATTATTGCGCGCCAGATAAAAATAGGAAAGTAAAAAAAAGATTTAGAGTCGGACCGAAAAACAAACAAGGAATTAATTATACAATGCGCCTACAATAGTGAAGAAAAAAAGGATGGAAAGTCATCATGACCCAGGATTGGGAATTCAAACAAAAATTTAAAAGATAGTTGACAATCAAACAAAACCTTCGGCGCACAATGAATCAACAAAGCAAAGGGAAAAACCCGAAGGGAACTATGATCTACGTTTCTGAAAAGGAAAGTGGATGGCTTAACAAATGACCGCGGCTGCTCGTAGATAGGAAAGAAAAAAGGATGTATATATGACTTCTTACCATTCTACGTTACACCATTCCATATTATGTACATAGCGCAGATAAGCTGTGTATATACTAGTGTAGTGAGGAAGAGTGATCGCGTTATACTACTTCAGCCACTGCTATTTAGTAGTGGGCGCCACAGCATAGATTTTGACATTGAAATAATCACAGGAATAATAAAAGAAGAAACATCGGAGTGCGGCATCGCATGAAATGATTCTTGGCACCCAGGGAAACGTAAATGAACTAAGCATTGACGTCTGTGGCAACCGTGACCGTCTGGGCCGAATACCGTATGCAAATGAGTGTTTTTGTGGTCTTGTTGAAACGCATAACCCACGTGTTGCTTTCCTGAATAAATAGCCACCCGCGTTCTTGGCTCATAACATTATATATGCGTACACGTAGTTTATTATACATATAACTGACATCTTACTTGTGTCTAATGTACTCACCGTCTCTTCGTCGACAGTGAGGTCTCAGCGCGTTGATGACCTACTAATCCGCGGCGACCGGCGCATTCGGGGCCACACCCATCGCAACGCCATACAGTCATGCCACCAGGACCTATGTCACCTATGGTTCCATCGCGTACCACGCGCTTCAGTTCACGGCCCCGTCACTGTCGCTCTCTGTACTTTCGGACGCCCAGCCGGATTGTATTCCATCAAACGGTCCGGTTCAACGCCAAGTCCTCCCAAGGTCTAAAATCAATAGTGTAACGCGAAAGACTCATCAGGATAACAGCCAAGTATCACAACTTCTGACCACCAGAATTTAGTTTGCCTGCTCTTGCTTACCCACATACCAGCTGCTTCCGACTCCGTTCGTCGGCCATCCCACGAACGTGTCCTATCCAACGAAGGTGACTGAGCATCATTGTGGTTTCAACCTCGTCCGTGTCTGCTCATCGAAGTATTACAGTGTTTGTAATCATACCCTACCATCAAACATCCAGGGTGCACTTTAGACACAGCAGATAGAAGCGACTCACATACCGCACATTTCCTCGATACAAATGTACAATTTTGAGTATCGTAAAACAGCGTGGACAGCATCACTGCCCGATGGACAAGCAGTACCGTTTTCATCTTCAGACTGTAGTCCCTTCAGACACAATATACCAATTTATGCGGTCTCCTTTTCTTTGGTTTCCGACGCGATCCCATGTCAGCACACATTTACACACAATAAACTGACCCAGAGACCGGGTTTCTTTTCGAAAGCATTTGCCTCAGAAACCCTGTTTGTAGCCAATTCTGGGCGATATGTGGTTGACTTACGCAGATTCATACTGGGGCGTTATTTGATAAGGGATCCGAAAAGAACTAACATAAAAGTGATGTTGAACTTAACAGAAGTTCTAGAAGACACCCAATAGCATGTAATGACCGTCTCACTTCATCCCACTTGGGCAAGAGGTTGCTGAAACTAAAGTTGACACGACAGATGTAATGAATGACAGTTTACAAAAATGAAGAAGGATATGTGTGTCGCTACACTTTGGACGGCAGATGCAATGTAGTCACGATGAACAGCTCGCATAAGATGTGATTACTGGTACAGGAAAAATACGTCAACCTGTATCCTCGACTACAATGTGAACAAGAAAAATGATAACAGTTGAGACAAAGTCATAGCAGAGTGTGCTTGTAAGCAAACGACATCTCACTGGCCTTTAGTTCTTTTCTACAATACGGTTGATGCTTCGGCGTTGCCGTAAGAAACAATAGGTTAGTGATTCATACCAATCCTTAGCTGTCATGAAAAAACAGAGGGAACAGCGATCCTTAATTAGAATGCAGGAGAAAGGAGATAAATAGAACCAAATTACCTAAGGCATTTGTGGATTTGTTTGGAGAGGAGTTGAGAAATTTTGACTTTCGACTCGTTCTATCTCAAGCATAAAGACGCTATGACATACTGTTGCGGACGCGTTCCCACTGTTGCAGATGGTCGGGGTATTTTGATCCTATCATCGGCTTATTTGTCTTGCCAGCTGTTGGTGGTCTGGTTAAATTGGACCATTAGGTTTGTGCTTTCTCACTGGTTGTTTGTCAGACTGGTCATATTTATGGTTAATATGTGATATTCGTTTTGGTCACCTTACGTGTGGCGGGAATCCAGTCTCTTGTTCTGATTCCTCACGACTGGTGGGGTTATAACATTTGGCGACGGGCAGTGGCAGATCAATTTCATCGCGGTGTTATCACTTGGGGAAGTTCAGAAGCTTCTTAAACAGCATCACGAACAGTATGAAGCCACTCCTTTGAAGTTGATCGAAGCCATGGCGCAGAAGATGACAGCTCAACAGAGTTCAGCAGTTGCTGCCACAGTGTCCACAACAGAATCATTGGTCAACATCATAACGGAATTCGACTATCAACCGGACAGCGGAATCACGTTTGAGGCTTGGTTCAGGCGTTATGAGAACCTATCCAAGGAGAACGCAATAAACTTAAATGATAGTACCCAGGTCCGACTACTTCTACGCAAGCTAGGCCCAACGGAACACGCTCAGCATCGTAACTATATTCAGCCAAAAAACCCACGTGAATGTTCATTCACAGACACAGCACAGTGTTTGACTCGCACTTTCAACGGACGTATGTCATTGTTCAACGCTCGATTTAAATTCATTGCAACCCAGTAAACAATACTCGGAGGATTTTTTTAACATTCGCCGGTGTGGTCAGTCGTGAATGTGAGAAGTTCAAGCTGTCAAATCTCAACAACGATCAGTTTAAAACTTTAATTTTGGTGTGTGGACTTAAATCAGCATCCGATGCGGATATCCCTATACGTATCATGTCACAACTACAAAAGAGCCCAGAAATGTTATTGCAGACTGTGATAGATGAATACCAACGACTAATAAATCTTAAAAACGATACAAGATCAATTGAAGACGACGAAAACGTCATTGTGTGTGTTATCAATAAAGCAAGAAGCATCCAGTTAACCGAATTCACAGTAAGACTACCGGGTGTATGTTGGCATTGTAGAGAATGGCTTTTCGCGCAAGTTTGAAAACGTCGAAATCACACATGGCGAAAATGTGGGAAACATGGACATAAAGAAGTTCGCTGTGGGATAGCGTTCTCATCCGGGCGTTTACGAGGGTCCAGAGAGACGTCAGCCTATTTAGACAGTCGATCTAACGTTGTCTTCGCCGTACCGTGATATTTCAGGTAGCAGAAGATATGTTGACATTTTACTGAATGGTACAAAAGTGCGACTACAAGTGGATACGGGCTCTGATATTACACTTATCACAGACCGGCAAACGTGAAGACTGATCATGTGGCACGGAACGCCTCGGGTACTCAAATTCCATTTGTGAGAAAGTTAAAATGTGAGTTTCGACATGGCAATTTACATGCTACTGATATACGTTACATTGTAAAGGATCCTGCGTTAAATTTATTGGGTAAAGGCTGAATTGATAAACTGAGATTATTCGACGTGCCATTGAATTCAGTCTGTAGACAAGTCTGTCAAGTTACTAAAATTATGCCTACCTATCGGAAGTCAAGGCCGTTGGTTGACGTTGATGTAAAGGCAAAAATGACTTCATAATTATAGGGATGGCATCGTAACCTTTGTGAAGATGGTCTTGGTCGATGTACACATGCAAAGGCCACCTTGTACCTTCGCTGAAGTAGAAAACCAGTTTTCTATCCCAAAAGACCGGTTCCATATGCAGCTATTGCCTCGCTGGAGAATGAGTTAAACCGGTTGGAAAGAATGGGAGTCATCAGTCCAGTGAACTATTCGGTTAGAGCTACACCTACAGTAGTAATAAAAAAGGCAAATGATTGGCTATGATCATGCGGCGACTTCTCAACCCGTCTAGACAAAGTATTAGAGACTCATCAGTATCTGCTGTCTGTTCCCGAGGTCCTGTACGCAAAGCTAAACGGTAGCAAGGTTTTTTCTAAGATCGATTTTTCTCAGGCCTATCTGCAAGTGGAAGTCGACACATGCAGTAGTCCGTTTCGAACCAATGACACACATGGCGGACTGTACCAGTTCAACCGCCTACCATTCGGTGTGAAGTGTGCTCCAGCGATTTTTCAGCAGATCATGGACACGATGTTAGCTGGTTTGACGTGTGCAATGGCTTACTTGGACAACATTATTAGTGTTAGTGCCACAGTGGAATATCATCAGTCTCATCTCGGTTCGGTTTTTACATTCATTGAAGAGCATAGTTTTCGCGTCAAGTCCAACAAATGCTCCTCTTTAATGGAAGTATCCATATACCTTGGTTTCATTATTGATCAGAACGGTCGTAAGCCTAATCCAGAGATGATAAAAGCTATAACAGAAACTCCCCCGGCAACAGATTGGACTAGACCTCAATCGTTCCTAGGCCTGGTACACTATTACAATATTGTACTCCGTGTGCACACTGTTCATGCATCATTGAATCACCTACTTACGAAAGATTGTGTTGTAACTTGGTATACGGCCTACGAGCGCGTAAACAGACAACAGAATAACGGTTAGTGAAACGGTAGGTAAAGGAGCAACGTTAAACGGCTCTGAACAACGAAATATGCACGATTAATACGTATCTTTCCGGCCAACCCAACCACCCAATGCTAACGAACGAACACAGAGAAAAGGCAGGCCTCCGGACAGAGCCACTTTATGTCACTCAATCCGAAGACAACATGGTCACAAACTAGGCCACATTTAAAGGATTTGGGACCAATCGAGAAACATGGTCAGAAAGTGGACCAGACAAAGCTTCACACGGTACAGTGATATCCCAATTAAAGGACGTGCGTGTGGGCGAGGTGCCAGAATTTGGCACAATGGTTGAGAACGCACGTGACGGGTGAAGTGGCACATGACCGTGCCGACTATGATAGTCACTTCAATCAGTAATAAGTTAGGCCACTGCGAAGACAAATAAAACGGCATTTTCGGGGAATTGAGGTCTTCCCCGACAGATTGTCCATGATTGTGGTCAGAAGCCCGTCGGTATTCGTGCGTATCAGACAAATTCCGAATTCCAATTTGCTTTTAACTCATTATGACCCAAAACTAGAAATAATTGTTACTACAGATGCAACACGGTACGACATTGGAGCAGCTATTCCGCACAAATTTCCTAGTGGTTCACAAAAGGCAGTCTAACATGTTTCGCGCACACTACATTCGACTGAGAAGAACTACAGCAGAATCGAAAAAGAAGTGTTCACGCTCATATTAGCAGTTAAAAAATTCCATAAAATGTTTCACGGACGGAAGCTTAGGTTTTACATAGACCATAAGCCTCTTCTGTCAATTTTTGGTACAAAAAGGGTATTTCCATTCACACTACTAATCGATTACAATGATCGGCTACGATGTTACTGAGATAAGATTCTGAAATTCAGTTCAAGAAAACATTGAGTTTTAGGCACGCAGATGCATTATCACGTCTCATAGCAAAAGAGACATCCACAAGGCCTGATGAGAACTCAGTAATTTCATCAATATCAACAGATGAAGTTTACAAAAATTTTCAGACTCACTCAGTAATCCACCAGTAACTGCTAAAATGGTGGTAGAGGCAACAGAGGAGGACGCGTTGTTATAGCAAGTCATGCGCTAGCCAACTGGTTCAACAGATGAGAGATTGAAACAATGTTTTCGCCGTAAGGAATTACTTACCGTGATCAATGGGTGTTTGATGTAAGCAGACCGTGTAGCAATTCCAACAGTTTTACAGCAGCGCGTAATAAGGCAGTTACATTCGGGCCATTTTGGTATTAGCCATATGAAATCGGTGGCTC
>JTDE01002452.1:52727-64651 GCA_014338405.1 Paragonimus skrjabini miyazakii
TTCGGGCGTGCCTAACGTGAGGTTAATGGGGCAGTGGTAAACACGGTTGCGTCATGAACAGAATGTCCGGCAGTGGCGATGATATGCACTACTGACGAGCTCTAATGAGAGCGAAACTCGAGTCTAGTGCTTCTTTTCGAAAGGGGCCGACTGGACAGTCTATGGAAGTGCGACAGCTGCGATCAATTTTGGGTGATGTTCAAATTGAAATAAAAACCAAATCCTCGACTACTCATCAGTAGTGTAATTGTCAACGCCTTTCTGTAGGGAGCCCGGTTGTCAACCGTGAACCTACGATATTTTGATAATACGAGCCCTTGTTATGCGCGGCCGTTATTCATCAGACAACCTAGCTTATTTCATAGCCAGTCTCCATATGAAGATTGTTTTCCAATCAAACATCTATAGATGCGTCTAGGTGTTCAACATGCCATTGTACACACTGCTCGCTACTACTTATTCGTCGATCAGGCTAACTTATTTTGCAATTTGACTTCACGTGAAGGCTTTTCTCTGATCGGCAAGCGACATTCAGTGGGCTATTACGGTTACCCGAGGTGCAGTCAACACCAGCAGCGAACAAGACAGAATATACATTAATGTCAATATGTCGAAAATCCCCAGAATCTATCACTTAGAAAAGGAATATGGCTATTGCCAATCAGAGCACCAACAATTTAAGCGAGATATGAGAATAAAAATAGAACCAGCAAATGTCTCTTGTCTCAAAACTTGGAAGTTTCAACAGATAGACACACCAAATTTGTTATTAAAAACAGATTAGTTTCCTTAGCATTTCTTGTCACTTCCTGCATTAATAATGTCACCAGCTCTTTGGATCAAGCATTCGATACCCCTATCCATAAGACAACTGTACACAGTCGTTTGCAAGACTTTTTCAGGCTATCAAAGTCAGGTAGACATTGTCGCATTTTGCCTTGTGACCAGTGATCTCAAGTGCTTTTTCAATGGGATTTCGATCTAGTAAACATGTTGGTGAGAGGAGAGACTTAATTCCATGTTTTACTCTGAACCGTTCGACCACTCTTCCGTAGTGATGTCTGACGCAAGAGTAACTCTCTCAGTGGTCCAGGACGACAAATGGGTTCCCAAAGAATTGCAACAATATAAGCTGATAAAACTTCCGACCAATATTACCAGTTCGGGTCTCCCATTCGCCTAAACCCCTCGTCCAGTATATATGAAATTTCCATCGCCTCCAATAAAAGGACACATGAACATCACAACGACTAGTCGACTTCTGGATCTCAACATCCGAAACTTTCCGTCAAAATGCTAAGAAGCTAACGTTGCTTTAGCGGCCTAAATAACTTGCCTCTGCACGAGACTAAGCCATCAAGTTCGGTTTACGGCCCAGCAATGTATTACCTTTTTGGGAACTCCAGTCGAAAGTGAAATGTTTTAGAGTGTGGAACTTATAGTTCTGTTACTTGGTCACTGCTGCACAGTGCGTATTGAAGCTGAAAGTTAGAATGGTTTGGGCATGGTCGATCCGAAGGCAGATGGATTTCGTTACTAGAGTCCTCAGGAGCACTCGAAATTCTCTACCAGTTGCCCTTCCCAAGTAAGCACTTCAAGAGTTCGTGTGTAACTGTACTACTCGGAATTAGGGACTTCGGATAGCCCTAGAAATCGTACTCGAATTGTAACCTCCCACGCAAGTAATAAGGACTTCGCATTGGTTGCAGTAAGCAGTTCATATTCGCGAGACAAGAAGCTAAATTCATGGATGTACAACATTAGTAAAGAAATCATAGTCACTCATTGGCTGATCATGTGGACACATACAAAGTCACAAACTGAACGTTAATTGAGGCAATACGGAACAAAGAAATAAGCGAATAACAGAAGGCGTAACATTGAGACTGTTCGTCCTGATGTAGTATCATCAACGCGACGTTTGGATTGGTCTCTTGTTAGAAATCCTATTGTGTCAGGGCTTGGATAAGCGGTGAATCGAGTAGATTTTCATCACTGTAACTCGCACGCTTTTCAAACCGTCTAACCCATCCGTGTGTGGCTTTTCTGATCATCTCCAGTAGGTTAGGATCCATCGTCCAGCGAATCATATATCTGTGGTCTTCACCGTGATCCGTGGTTGTTGGCTGTTACTGCCAGCTGAATGGTTCGTGTGCAGGACCGCAAGCATGTGAGCGTTATGAAACACAGCTAACACCATAATTCGACGTAGGCTGGAGAGCGGGATTACTACAGCGTACAATCAATACACATCGCAGCTGTTGTCATGCTAAAGGAATGAAGCGACAGGTATGTGTGAAGGGACCCATTTACGATTATGTCATTTATGTTCTCCCTGGAGCTTCGAAATTTTTTAGTCCTATGTGGGTATTAAAACACACCACTGTTCGTCTTAAAGTCAATGTATAAGGCTGACGGCAAATAAAAACACGGTAGGCAGATGTGTACGGAAAAACAAGCAAATGCAAAAATGTGTTATGAAATCTAGGACACGGACAAAGCGCGGAGGTGATGGGATAGGTCAAGAAGCGACGCCTTCAGTAGCCTAAACCCAGTGTGCCGATCGCGCGACCAACGGAGTGGTATGGGAACGTGTAATTCGAAAAGTAGCCATTCGATGATGGAATACAAAAGTAAACGAAGTACGTCAGTAGCACAGATTAGGTTATGAAACCCTCGCCCAGCTACTTTAACGCTGAGTATGGCCGTTGAGGTGCATACAGCTGAATCAGTTATGTTACGCTGTTAATAGGTCTCAAGTGTAAATTCAGAAATGCCGAACACCCGTACAGCTCTAAAGTGCGGTAAGGTTAACCGTTCTTAGTTAGTCATAAAGACGGGAGAGAACATCACGAAACAAGAAACTAAGCATCACCTGAACAACTGTCTACAAAGACAAAACGAATGAATGGTCACCGTAGGTAAATTCTGAAATTCAAGGGCGAAGTTTCAACATTCGAGCATTGTGTAACGGCTTCACGCCCCAGTAGCCGAAACTATCCACACTACTGATTTCGCTTGGAACAGTAACAGTTTAAGATACTTTGTGCGCCTCAACGAATGTCTAAAAAACCTAACAATCGTCTTCGCTAACGATGTCGAAGTTTCAATGTTTGATGAAGAGTGACTATGTGATCGATACAACCACGGGGGGGGGCAGAAACTAACTTGCATTTTTCATGCTTGTATACCTCGGAGAGAACGGCAACACCCAATAATTAGTCGTCACACTAATGTGCTGAGTGAAGGAGTATATTCAGAACGTTAGATGAGAACAAGGAATAAGTGGCCATTGAGCCATTTATATCAAAAGTGCATTCCGACAAAAATAACCAGTCTACATGACGAATATGTAAAAGTACCGGATAGCATTAAACATTCCATGGGATGAATGGGCACGATTCACCTACTAACTTGGGACTCGCCGCCTCAAAGCGTTGTCCAAACAACACACGCACAAGCGGTTAGCGGTATCCGTTTCTGATAAACCCGTCAGTGACCGAAGCCAAAGGATGTTTGTGCATAGTACTTACCACAGGAAGTTTGCGCTGCATCACTCGAGGTTCCATTCACACAGCACGTACCCAGCTAAAACCCGAAGGGATATTACCAGGAGGCATGTGAGTGAGGCGTTTTAATTCAGTCGGACAATGCTGATTAGCCAGTTGGTAGGCTAGTACAAGATTGAAGCCCATATTGTTCGGAAACAAAACAGCAATGGGGGTTAGTATACTGTAGAGAAACTCCAACTGCAAGATCCAAACTGAGGAAAAAATACTGAAAGTAGGTCAGTATACATTTTATTAAACTCTAGAAAGGACAAGGAGGTAAAACAAAAGTTAAGGTTGGGCTGACAGACAAACAAAACAGTCATCATACAGTGTACTAACAAAGTTGAAGAGAAGAAAAGATTAAAGGCCACGGTGACCGAGGTTTCTGAAAAGGGGAGCTGGTGAGTTACCAAGTGATGGCGGTAGTTGGTCGATACGAACGAAAAAACGGATATGACTGACATAACCTAGCTGAGTCTAACGTACTCGTCGTCGATGATGAGGTCTCAGTAGGTTGATGACCTACTAATCCGCGGCGACCGGCGCATTCGGGGCCACACCCATCGCAACGCCATACAGTCATGCCACCAGGACCTATGTCACCTATGGTTCCATCGCGTACCACGCGTTTCAGTTCACGGCCCCGTCACTGTCGCTCACTGTACTTTCGGACGCCCATCCGGATTGTATTGCATTTCGTCGATACAAATGTACAGTTTTGAGTATCGTAAAACAGTGTTGACAGCACTACTGCGCGATATACAGGCAGTTTTGTTTTCATTTTTAGGTGACACAGGAAAACAGCACTAGAGCCTTTGCTAGGTGAACTCGCAACTGGTGGTCTACAGACAGATCTGCTAACAGACTGTACCGTGACTCACCCGGAATTCACACTGTTCCTCAGGAACATGGAGCTCCAAAAATTCTACGTTGAAGCTGAGCAACAGCGTTCTCGTCGGGACCTTTTCAACGCAGCAGAAGGCGATAAGATGTGTTTTTGTTGGGGAAAGTCTACATTCCCCTAAAATGATTAATTTTTTGAAATATCTTCGAAAAATAAATTGTGATTTTGAATTTTATTTTTTCGCGCCACAAAGTGCCAAAACTTAATTTTGGCGCACTTTTCTCCTGCGTCTCTGATTGGTTTAACCCACTTTTAATGCATCAATTCAGGGGAGATTCTTCAATGTTATTCAAAGACGATATATATGCAGATGCTGTTCTGCTATTTTACCTTTGATTTGAGAGCAAACACATTCTCGACTGAAAATCAAGGTCATCTGTGTTACTTTGGGGTTTTTGGGTACTGCTATGCTCTGTGCTACGTTTCGTGAGTCGTATCGTCGTGTGCTAGACATTTCTGATTATCGCTGACCAGCTGGTCATAACAGTTGACGACGGAGAATTTTGCCTTGTCTTTGTTCCCTCTTTGAACTATGAACGCCGACCCAGGTTTTAGTCAGATGATGCAGTCGCAGATCCGACTGATGGAAATCCTAGCCACCCGTTTTGCCGCGCTTGAGCTGTCCACTTCTGTCGATCCGCCGTCCGTGGATTACGTGGCAAGGAATATCTCTGATTTCCTGTATGACCCCCAAGCTGGCGTCTCCTTTGAGGCTTGGTACAAGCGATACGAAGACACATTCACTGTCGAGCTGGCATCCAGAGATGACGAGACGACGGTTCGTCTACTCCTCCGAAAACTGGGCCCAACGGAACACGTCCGCTATACCAACTACATTTTGCCCGCCGAACCGCAAACCCTGACTTTCGCGGACGCGGTCCAGAAGCTAACGAAGATTTTTGGGGATACATTGTCCCCGATTCAAGCTTGGTTTGCTCAGAGAGGATCAGTTCCGCTGCCTAGTCATTAAGCTATCCTGACCTCCGTACCAGGCTCTTGGCTAAAATTGACCAGGAGCCAAACATCAAGCTGGAACAGATCGTGGACGAATGCGAGAGGTTGGTCAAACTCAAGCTCGACTCGGTCATGATCCAACATCCGGACCGGGTGCCCCGCTTAGTTCAGGCCACTTCCAGCTTTCAGTGGAAATCTCCTACGCGGTTCACCAAACCCAGTCCTACTGATACCAAGAAGCCCCCTTCCGCTTGTCGATACTGTTGTGCATGGCATTTCCACAAATTCTGCCCCTTTCGACAGCATCGCTGCCAGCAGTGCCACAGTGTCGGTCACAAAGACGGTTTCTGTCAGCCACAAGCAACCGACAGGGTCAAACTGACAGTGACCTCCAGGTTCAAAAAGCCAGCCGGGTCCCGTGCAGTTGGCAGATCTAACAGTTTGCTGGCCACTTTCCAAGTCAATGTCGCCGATCGCCGAAGGTTCGTGTCCGTCCATGGCAATGGTCGTTTGGCTCGCCTGCAGTTGGACACTGCCTCCGGTATCACGATAATCTCCGAGAGACTCTGGCGATCCATGGGCAGCCCTCCTGTCCACTCGTCATTCCAGACGATAACCAGTGCTTGTGGTGGCTCAGTGCAGTTGACCGAACGACTGCACTGCTCAATGTCATTCCGCGGCATCACCGCTGAACAACCGTGTTACGTCTCTAACTCTGGTCTCGATCTCCTCGGGCTTGACTGGCTCGAACCGCTTGGACTCCTTGATGTCCCGATCCGGGCCATCTGAAGACAGGTGCGGTCTCCCGCCGCATCTCAGAAAATGTCTGCCGACACTCTCGTGAACTACCCACAATCAACACTCATCGAGGCCTCTTGCAGTATACCACACTTCCGTTTGGTATCAAAACCGCGCCCGCCATTTTTCAACAAGTAATCGACGCCCTGATTACTGACCTACCGGGTACTGCCGCCTATCTCGACGACATTATCATAATGAGGCGAACAACCGATGACCGAATCGTCGCGGTTCTCCAACGCGTCCAGTACTGCGGGTTCCGGTTGGGCACAGACAAATGCCAAATGCTCTTGCGGTTCATCAGATACGTGGGTTACATTTTTGATGCATCTGGTCGCCACCCAGATCCCGAGAACATCCGCGCAATTCAACAGATGTCGGCGCCTAAGGATGTTCACAATCTTCGGTCCTTCCTTGGCCTGATCAGCTACTACAATGCTTTCCTCCCAACGCTACATGATGGTCGGGCCCCGCTCAATCATCTGTTACAGAAGGATACTACATGGTGCTGGTCCCCTCATTGCTAGAGCTCCTTCGCCCAACTGAAGACTATGCTCAGCCCCGACCTGCTGCTGACGCACTCAATCCAACTCTGCCAGTTGTAATTGCAGCAGATGCCTCGAACTACGGTGTCGGAGCAGTCGTCTCGCATATTTTCCCGGATGGTCCCACGAAGGCAATAGCTCACGCCTCTCGTACGCTCAGCTTTGCGGCAGTTTCTGATTTCCACCAAGTAGACGTATCTGATGCACAAATGTGGCTCTGAACAGGACAAGGATTGTCGGGAAACTATCCGCGAGATGACTGAAAACTTGTACAAAAACCGTGGGCGTCACGATCAAAAAAGGGGGGACGAACCTTATCTGAGTTCAGCAGAAAGCTATTTTCCTGATTCGGGGTTGTGTTGGCAATCGAGTTAAGGTAAATGAGGTAGTACTTTAAAAACTGTTGCGTATTACCGGCCAGCCGCTGATCATTATGTGTACCTGTTCAGCTAGCCTCAATCAGACGATATGGACATCGAGGCCAGATCGGTCGGCTTTTTGATTACCAGGTTTCCCCATCTAGAGCGGAGGTGGTCATGAAATTTAACAAGTTGAAGCGTAACAAAGTTCCAGGCCCAGTATATTCCTCTTTTTCCATTATTAAAAGTGGTGGTGTTGGGTTTATACTTGTAAGGCGAAAAGGATTTCAGTAAAGCAAGATCCATGTCTAATTCACAGCTCCTCGCGCCGTTTGTGTTCATTAACTCAAACTCCAGTCTACAACGCATCTTATTTTCATGTAAACGTCATCTGCGCTTCTACCTGGTTCGCTGTATTAGCCGGTGTTATTTGTCCTGGAGTTTCGCGTTTTAATTCTCGCTTTTTGCTTGATTTCATTCAGTAATGACTCACTCGATCTCCCATGCTGTCCGTGTTCCATCCGCAATAGACCTTGGTCATCTCTCACCGTCCCTCTGACATGGCGATTGGTTGTGAAAACTGAACGACCTCAAGATCCGACTGAATCCCTCGGTTTCTTGCGAGTAGGCTTGGGAAAGCATGTCAGCAGTTTAAATATTTATCCAGGTTGATAAACGAACTCCATATCGTACTTACGAAGTGTTCCCTACAGACGTCGAGGGATTGCATATGGTATATGGCGACCTGTACACAATTGACATTAAAACTTTGTGGTACGTGAACATTGTGGTATTTCTCTTCAAAGTGTAATTGTTGAAACCTTCCACTGCATAGACCATGGTCAATATTTCTTTCTCGATCTACGACTACCGTTGACCGTCGTCTATCAATTTATGATCCCGGAATTCAAACAGCTTCCATGGGGCACCAGTACCGTACCTAGACCACCCGGACCGCCGTCACACTATATCTCGAGCGGATAATATGAACCAAACTGTGCGAATACTGGCGTGTCGGTGCTCATCTCTTTGATTTTCTTGATTGTCCTCTCTTGCCGTTTATCCCAACACCACCCCTCATCATTTTTCTAATCTTTGTCACTATACGTGTTAGCCGGGCTCAAAACCGGTTTATGTAGCTAAGCATCCTATTTAGCCAGCTGACCACCTTCACATCATTTGGAGCAGACAGTTCTTTGATCGATCTGGACCTCTCTGAGTCAGGTTTCTTTCCATCTGATACTAGCATGCGCCCGTGAAGTACAGTCTGTCCCTTACGAACCTCGACCTTTCCCCGTGTTAGCTTTACGTTTCTCTATAAATGGTGTAGAGGAAACTGCCGATGGTTTTCAACATGCTCTTACAGTGTTGCACAACATTTCGTTGCATCGTCTGTCATGCAGATCATACCATGTAGGCCGTCAGGTATCTCTAACAGTCGCTTTTTAGCATCTAACTGGATACTTCCAGTCCAACCGGCAGGCATGATTAGACATGCTGTCGAGAGGGTGTAAAGTTTAACGACTCGGTCCATCGTTTAATACTACGTGCCAAAAGACTGAGGGCAGATCAACTCTCGCCAAATATTTTGCACTGAGAAATATGTACTATAATAATAATAATAATAATAATAATAATAATAATAATAATAATTTAACAGCCCCGGCAGTACGTTGTCTAATCTCAATAACGTGCACTATTCTCATTTAACCACGGCAGTTCGAGGTTTCAGGTCTATGCATCCTCATGTTCTGTTGACTACAGTAATCTGGTTAATTCTTCCGATGGGCTCATCAACCTTGACAGCAACGCACAATTCCAGCACGCACTTCATCTTGAAATCACCTTTCTTGTAAAACCAATGATCCTTTTTCAGCTGGCAATGTTGCTTGTGTAGTAAATGCCTCCAGTGATGATCGTATCTAGACATCAAATTTACCCAATCAAAAATTAACACGCTAGTAGACGCCACTGACGTTCAAGTAAGTCTGCGTTATCAACACCACAAAGGTTTTTAACACGGCAGTAAGGTAATTTGGTTCTAATAACCGCTTAACCCAACAACGAAGTGGAATATCCTAAGAAAAGAAAGCGTTACTAAAAGGGTTAAAAATTGATAGAAGAAGGCTCAACGGAAGTACCAGAAATGGTATGAATGCGGGTACGCCATTAACTATAGCACACTGCCATCTCGGATGGCATTTCTAGACAGCGATTTGAGTGATCACGGGGACCTCAGGCAGGCAGGCGACACCTACCCATTTTGCTTGATAGAACAGTCAACAGGTCCTCATATTTCTTGACAATCTTGTTGCTTGACCATCACGCGGTTTCACCCAACTGTTGGTGGTCTCAGTATACAATGCCCGGTACGGTAAACGCTCAGCTGACATCCGCACTACGTGACCCAACCATCACAAGCAATGCGGCGTGATTAGCTGACAAATCGGTCGCGCATTCCCAGCTTTCCGGAATACGTACCACCGAACAGGCCGTACTGCTCACGCAACCACTCCACTAGATGTGGGCGAATTGGCAGAGATAACGATGGTCAAACACAGTAAGTCGGTCGACATCTTCGTTGAGAACAAGCCACGTTTCCGAACCATAGAGCAAAACAGGATGCACACAAGCATTATACAATCTCCCATTTAGCGGAAACCGAACGTTTCTTCGACGCCACAGATGACAACGGTCGGCAAAAACAACCCGTGCCATCGCTATCCTCGCTGATAACTCATCAACAATATTACAGGCTGACGAGATAGTGCCACCAAGTGTATGAAAGGGTCCACAGTCTCAAGCGGATTGGCTGCAATATAGAAGAAAGCAGTAGGAATGCCCCAGTCTTGGGGTAGCACTTTACACTGTGAAGGTACGAAGCACGGCCACTCACTCTGTTCAGCATGGTATGCATGACTTCGACAGAGGGGTTAAGTAAGACACTGTCATCTGCATGCATCAGGTCGGTCAATCTAGCGCCAGGAAGAAGCCCAACACCAAGCGCACTATTCAGAATGTTGTCCATGACAATACTGAACAGGAAGGGGGAGATCGGACACTACATCCGAACAGATTCACGGACTTCCCTGCAACTCCCATGAGAAGAGGACAGTTCTAGAGAACGTTACGAACAACCGAACAGAAGGCAGCTCTCAGGTCTAAAATAAAAATTACGACCGTCGGTTGCCGATAAGAGTCCCGATACTCTAAGATCCGTCACAAGGTAAAAATGTGAAAGCTAGGCGTCATCAGCAAGACAACTTTACTTCCAAGCGTCATTAAGTGGAGCTACTTCACAGACAACTCGACCGAACAACACCCAGCTGAGCACAATCAGCCGCCATCTCACCTAACCTCTCCAGTAATTGACTGTGAGTCGCAGGACCCCCAGCCCGGGAGACGAACCCGACCTACAGTGGCAAGCCCATTGGCGAACGACTTCATTTCTTCTTATGACCACAAAGGAGAACCGTAAAAATAGCCAACCATTCACAACGAAAAACATACTGTCAGAAAGACGCTCGGCACCTATAATCCCCGGGAAATCCACAAACCATCCTAGCCAAAAAGCCATGAAACAAGAATAAACGAATTTATTCGTTCCGTGAAAATTAGTGCACAAGTTGAAAACGACCTTGATGAAAAATGAGAATTTCCGTCGTCTTCTAGAAACGCTCCAAGCAACCTGACTGATTCGTTCATCGCCAAATAAGCATACTGAGCGTTCGGGACATTGTATCCCAAATCTGACTTCAGATTCGAAATCTGTGGCTAGGATTTGTCTATCAAAACATTTCTCCACGCCAGGTCATCTATGTCCACCTCGCATTTTATACCAGTCGGTCGCAGCGTCAGCAGAGTGCTCGGTGTGACAGACGACTTGTTGGCATCCTTAGTACGTGGCCCAACCGTCTAAGTCTGTCCAAATGTAGGGACTGAACAAAAGAACTCGTTTGATAATCACTATCAGATATCCGCTTTCTAACCTCTTCGTTGCCTACTCGTTGGTACCACTCGATGCGAGCGATCGAACGCAGACATGAGTGGGCAAATATCTGAAGACGATTCACGTTTTCTACCCTGAGCTGCCATGTTTCGCTGTCGTAAGGTAATACAGCCCTAACTGTCGCCTTATAGACATGACCCTTAAACCTCAACGAGATAACTTTCTATCACCAGAGGTGTCCTAGATCACCGAATACCGCCATAGCCTTAGAGATACGCACTTCTATTTCATTCCTTACACCTCCGGTGACGCTGATGCAGCTTCCTGACTACACAAAACAGTCAACAACCTGCACAACTTCATTATCCACGCGCATTCTAAAGTACTTAGCCAAGTGAGAAACAGGTTGTTAAACAGCATAATCAAGATCAGTCAGTCTTCCAGCAGGCAGGGTTTCATGCTGGCATCTTGTGAGTGCCGTAGAAAGTCCTCCATTATTTCGTCTATAACAAACTTAAAGAAAAACGGATAAAGTGAACAGTCTTGACGTACGCCGCCCCTGGTACTGAAACTGCCAGTAAAGCCTGATCTGAGCTGTAGTATGGGAATAAAGTAACGACAATATGCTCACATATATGGTCGGTACACCCCTGCGTTTAAACGACTCTAAAAGTGTGGATCGATCCACTGAATCAAACGCACCTTTATAGTCGAGAAACAGGGCAATTGTTGATAAACGGCACACATGACGCTGCTCCAGAATTTGGCGAAGAGTAAGAATTTGATCAATACATCCACGACCAGGGCGAAACCCTGCCTGTTCTTCCCTAATGTTTGCCTCCCGAGCTGCAGTGAGTCGACAAA
>JTDE01002454.1:25214-59510 GCA_014338405.1 Paragonimus skrjabini miyazakii
ACGCGCACCAACCACGCGCACCAACCACGAAATGTTAACATCTCGCGACGTATGTCTTCTATCGTTATTGGTCTATTGAAATTTGCCATAATTTCAGAATTTCTTATTGGTTTCTGTATGAAAGGAAACTGACTGTTGGCTCTGAACATTTTTGGCTTGTAGCGCTTTTGAGTACTTGCCTAGTAAGCATTGGCCGACTTTCATTTCACCCGTTTCATTTTCTGTCTCAGGTGCTGCCTTCTTCTCATATTAGATTAGAACTGCTAGTTGTCATTCTTTCAACATCGTTAGAAATCTATTTATTTTTCAAACCCTGTCACGTTCTTCTCGTTTGATTATCACCGGGACCATAGTACCAATGCTTTTCATGAGAGGCGTTCTGTATTTTTAACGGACGAGGATCAAACACATTCTTACTTGTCCACTGCATTGTGACATACTGAATGGTAGCATAACTTCGTACATTGAAACTCGCCGGAAACCAGCATTATATTGTTTTATTGTGAATAATGCCAGAGGTATTCATTTTTTGGCATTCAGTGCACTTTAATTTATTTTCAGGGCGCCTGTATTGTGAACAATAGAACATCCTTCTAATCTGTAATACTTCTGTTATTCCAGTGTGTCGTCCGCCTCAAATAAACTCAAAATTGTCTGAACACCTTTAAAGTCGCAGTAAAATTCCATCCACATTAAATAAAAATTGGCATCCTCTTGACGTAGTAAGTTGAAATTGACTTAAACACTACGGCTATGTAGCTGTTTGAATTGAATTGGAATACTCATTGTTTTAACATATATCGGCAAGTTCACCGTAATCTGGAAATAGAGTTGACAGACACGATTAATCCAACTACTGCATAACCAGCTGCTTGCTCAAATCTATAGTAGAAATCGATAATGGTAACATGGCGTATGTACAGTACTTCCACAATCATATCAGTTTTGCTAAATTCATTCAACTAATCACATTTATTATGACTGTCAGACAGCAGTCGGAAGCAACTGGTGGCGTTTCATACATTACTAGGATGAAGCTACTGACAGAATAGTTGATTTAAATTGATTGGGTTATTTCTTCAAAAGTAAAGCATTGCAAAAAAATCAAGTTTGTACGAACCATTTTAAATTGACTTCCATCTATCATGCAACACACTGCCCACCCCAAAACGGTGGTTTTCAGCCCAACGATAGACAACGATCGACAATAGTTCAAACTTAATTATCGACTTACTTCATAATAACAGCAGTGGAAATCAGTTAGTCTTGCTTGTAAAATTCACATATATGCGGCGCGAATTGTTGACGTTTGTTCAAACACACTCTTAATTCAACATTTTCTAATGGATTCGGTGCCCGGAATTATCCGCAGGTAATAAGTTTACTAGCACGCATACCGTTAATGGATGCGATGGAGGTAATATCGTCGGAGTTGTAGTTGACTGATTATTCTAAAAGGCATAAAAACCCATTCTGCAATGGGAACTAACTTTGTTTCAATGTTTCAAAAATTATAGATTGAACATCAGCCACAATTGATCGCAGCTGTCGCATTCCAATAGACTTCCCAGTCGGTCCCTTTTCAACACAAGCACTAGACTCGAGTTTCGCTCTCATTAGAGCAGTTCGTCTGTAGTGCATATCATCGCCACTGCCGGGACTTGAACCACGGACACGCTTTTCATGAGTCAACCGTGTTTATCACTGCGCCACTGACCTCACCTTAGGCACGACCAAATTATCATATGTGAACGCTCAATCACTTTCGCTTGTGAGTAATGATCAAGTTGCTCAATCGCCACGTGTTTGATCAAAAACGTGGGCTGGCCGCGTCTGTTCAGCGGGCTGCGGAAAATGATGAGCCAGAGACCGAGGTCAGCGGTCAATGAACGTTAGACCATTTCCGATTGGTGGTTTATTCCCAGACCGTTGGACCCCTGTATATATGGACAGCGACACGATGTGAACTGAATCTCCCTCGGCATCTGTGTTGTGTCAGTGCGCGTTTCTGTGGCTTCCCTAGTAGCACAATAAGATGGTCGACCGTCTTTTGAGTATCTTACGTAAGACACTCAACAGTTTCACAGTAAAGAAATGTCGGCTTCACTGTTTGTAACTTTACGAACGAGAAAAACGAGAAGGACTTGGATTACATGTTCAAAACCTAGGTTCCACCTCGGCATTTAACTAAATACTGTTGGCTTATTTTGTCTAGTTACAGACTATGCTCATTATTTCGTGAGCGCGGTTTCAAACTACGTGTGACGCACCGTGCTGCCTTGTTGTTGGCGCCACTTTTATTTTCGATTCTGTAAGCCATGTGCACGTCTTACTGGGCTTTTGGCTAACGATTGTTTCTGTTGTCCCCTTTCACAGGACTATCATTGGAACCTTTACTTCAGAAGAACGCTGTCCCCCAGTGTTTCCACATTGCTCAAAGTTGTTTTATGAGTGTAACGGGTACGTAAAACCAAAATGTCTGGCTTGCCTGTTACACAGTCATTTGCAGTGTGGGATGTGCAGGTATATTGTGTGGAGAATTACGAACGATGGGTTTTTGTTATATCAAAAATTGTATGATCGGAGTGAATGAATGAGTAATTTTTTGCGATCTCTTTCACCATTTACTCTGAATATGTTTAATATAGTAGTAGCAGGAAACGTATAAATTCTCTTTGTTGTCTGATATTAGTCCGTTTGTAAACGGACTGTTTATATATCGGTAGTCTGGACTATACTCCAATGACCGTTTAATTTGATTGACCAGCGTAATATTCTGTTTCATTTTACTGAAATAGGATATTGTCCTATTTCCAATATTAACTGGAATGTTCCATTTTTATTTGGATTCTGAATATCAGGCGGATACTAAAATTTTCATCGATAAATACCGGACTAAGTGACCAAGGGGAAAGTAGAAACAACAATAAACTGACGAATGAATTTCCCCTAATGTTATACATTTCATGTTCTTTCAATACATGTTTATCATTTAAAACCGTTTGCTTCACAATATTACCGTTATATCAATACCGCTGCGCAAAGACGTGATTTCGTTGGGAAGTACTTTGAAAATAAGTCGTGTTCGTCATTCAGAGCTTTTAGAAAGTGAGCCGAAAGTGTTTGTTACAAAAGAGGGCTCACCGAATATTTTTCGTTCCACCGTCTTTTGAGTGTCTTTCAAGAGTTGTCAAAACACTTAAAAGACACTCAGCAGACGGTCGAGACCACTCAAAAGACGGTCGTCCTACCTAGGTTTTCTCTTTTGTGAGACAGACATTATTGTGCTTTGATTGCGAACGTTGGACGTTTTGTGCGCTGTCACCTGTAACTGAGTCATTGAAATATCTTATTACGTTGATGAAGTGGCTGAAATTTGTAAGTCGTTTAATAGGTGGAGTTAGCATTGTACCAGTAATGAGCGCGCATGATGAAATAGTAAGTCACTTTTGTTAACCCTCGATAATCTATTAAATGGGTTGCGTAATCTATAAGAAATGTGACATAGTGTACTCGTCACAGCATTGAACTGGCAACTAAATATGTTAAATGACATCGTGAGTAAGCGGCCATAAAGTTGTGTGATGGTTTTCATTTATTAATTTAACGTTAATCAGCATGATCTTTGTGTCATTTTTACAGCTTACTATAATCGTGCATTAACTCGTTTGATACTACTTTACTTATCTGAAAGTCCTTAAGGTCCGCCTGTAAGTAGAGCTTCACACCCTTTTCAGAACGTGAAATGATCTATGAAGGCTGGATGCGCATTTGACATTCATGAGACCGCGACCTGTGGTTGACCGTACTGACATCTATGGACGACAGTCAGCTTAATTGCATTATGCAGCCCCAACAACGTAGAACACTGGCTGGCGAGATGTATCATGAAAACTGTGCAACTGGAAGTATGTGAACACAAGCAACGAACTACGCCGTAATCCACGGCTTCCAAACCTTCATCGTCTGTATGTGATGCATCAGCGCGTCATCAGTCAAATAGCCTCAGTAATACTCACACTCACGTTACCCTACTTCAAGCGTCTACTGCTTGATTTTGTGACTAGACCAATCAGATAAAAATCTGTAATACTTCGTGTATTCATCCAAACTACTCTTGTCTGAAGCCCTGTAAGTAAGTCAACACGTGAACTGAAATGAAGTATAGTGGAAAAATTGAATGTACTACAATAAATCTCGATATGAAATGACGACTGAAGTCGAGGACTGAACTCATCCAAGATGAACAGTGTTTATGGTACGTCCAGTATTATTGGAAGTATTCGGAGAGTCCCAAGTGTGTTTGATAGTGTGAGGTGCTTGAGCTGAGATGTAATTCAACGATGGAAAGTTTTAACTGGTTATCAATCCCTGTCGTTGAGATAAAGTGACAAGAGCACTTGGGAGAGGTTTATTCGAAAGTGTTGTGTCTATTTTTACTGCGTCAAACAAAAATGTACGGTGCGGATTAATGCAGTAGTTTCACACATTTAGCGGAATGAAGTACAAAACAAAGAAAACACCACAGGACCATACACGTGCCTTTCACCGGAATCAGAGGGTAAAATATGTATCAACACATTTAATCAAATTTGTGATACATCATCACTTATTAACATAGCTCAATGAACTATCGGGCGGACATCAAAAGCATCTTCACTGGGACTGTTCACAACGACATTCATCTATAATCTTGCTTTTATCGCCACGGATGGGTTAAGGTAAACATCTCAGGCTCACAATCACCGTTGTCGACAAGAAACAACGATTTTTAAATCCTTCAGAGATACTACCGAAATATATCCAAATATTTAATGATGCCTCATTTTATTGCCTTTTGACCGCATAAGTTACCCACAGCGCACGTGGTACAATAATAGCGACGTCGGTCAAATTGTGCGTCAAACAACTCGTGAATTTTCTCTCCCCATTTCAGGTTTTGCGGCGACCACGCGCTTGGACCAGGCAGAAAAGGCATCAACGACGGAGATCAATGAAGGATTATAAGACGCTTGTTTTGCTGATTTGTACAATATACACCTCATGTTATCTAGCTGTTGTTTTACACTTGCTGCAGAACATATCTTTTTTATGAATTTCTAGGTTCAATTGGGCGGTTGTGACCACCGCTTCCAACTCGCCAGTTCCTTGACTAACCTCCTTACTATTCTTTACAACACATGGATATTTTGTCCTCTGCATAGTGAATTACTATTGATCACGTGAGTCTTCTGTTCGTGAAGCATGAGTGTATCGATGCACTGTCCATGATAAGTGTGTCCAGAGTGGTTCACTTTTACTAAGTAATTCCTTGGTTAAGCCACAACGAGTTAAAAACCAAAAGTTATCGGTTTCTCAACGTTTCGACCCTCTCGGAGAGCCTTTATCAAGCGATTTAAATCAGAAAATTTACAATGTACAAGCTTCAGATTAGGCAGTCAACAACTGGCACATGTTAGTATGTTTCACCTGCGGTGTGTAGACAGGCTACCAGTAGGATGTAAGGGTTCACGGTTCACCAGAGGTCACCACATGAAGATCCCAAGGTGCGAATAAGCATAAAGAGTTACTGTGTGCCCGTGTGTGTGTGTGCGTGTAGGTTTTACGTTTACGTATGACTTTTGATGTGGTTAACCAAGTTTCATGCATTCTAATGCATTACCTGGGTCAAAATCTGGATAAGGTTACACATATAACAGTAGTACATATGCAGAGCCTTTCAGGATCGATTGTACACAAAAACAAAATTGGTAGAATTTTACACATGTTTAAGTAAATTACTTCTGACAGCCAGATGACTGTGATATTACGGGGTACCTTATGCCGTACTTTTTAGGACTGTTCCGATTTACTTTTGTTGCATCCGAATTATCTCTGAAGACAATTTTAAATACACCCATGCAACGCATTATTATGACTGATGTTCTAGTTCGGTGCAAATTCCTTCGGTATGAACCAGCGAATGACTAGATTATTACCGGTAAGCTTGTGAAGTGTACATTAGGGTTATTTGGTTAAACTTTTACCGTATGTGAATTAGTCAAAACTATGTACAACTTCATCCGAAACTTTACAATTTACACCGATATTTTTTGGTTGTTCACTTTGCTCCAATTTCTTTTGGGTTTCCGTGTATGGTATCCAACTCATTCGGTTTCCGATGTAACAATGGTCTAAGTTTTGTCGCTATTTTGCTTTACGGCCGAACACTCAACGGTAACGTATGTTTGTTTTGTACAACTTTGTACGCTATCTTCACTGGTGTGTAAAGTATTTACATCTTTCGTATCGTCGCCATGGTAACAAACAGTGTTGGGCTGTTTATCAACTCATGCATAGCAACTGTCCGGCAACTGATGGACTCGGAATGAGACATTGTGAGATTGTTCACATAAATTAATGAGGCCGACGACAATAACTTCGCTGATGCATAATTCCTCAATGTTATTCTACGACCAGCAGAATTTTATTTTTGCATTTGCGTTACTTGCCGTATGAATTGTAACCAAATAGAACTTGATCATTTTCCATTGAATATGTTAAAGCAGCTGCCTGCGTTGAATGTTTTACGACTGTCGTGTGCTTCATAGAAAGTCGGTGACCATACCCCTTGTCTGTTTATTCTCTTCGCGTTGATCTTTCTTACATTTAATTACGCGCCCGACAAATCATTCTGCCCAAAGGCGTTGGTCTTGATGCATTATCGAAGTTTGATATCGTTTACTTATCGAAGTTTGTTCTCGCACAGATTGTTAATCCTCACTCCCCACTGTTGAAATATTTTCATGTGTACCTTGATTTCATTTGCTCCTTATCGCTCCGCTATTACGTGACCGTTGTATTTGGTCGTGTTCACGTGAATCGTTGGTCTCGGAACTTGCAAATTGGATGGATTCAATATCGAGGTCGGTTGTTATTTTCTTCCATTTAGTGGTTTAATTTTTCTTGTACCTTAAAACCTTATTAATATGAAACTTTCTTTCACGGCCGTCGTTTTGGGATCCAAATCGGTTACTCAGCAGGCCCAAATTATATAGACGCTCGCTGCATTACAAACGCGACAATTCTAGATCCAGATTATTGACGGTGCGAGTACAGTGAACGTAGCTCAGAGAATAAATAGACGTCCGGGACAAACTGTCGGTATGCTTCAATGTTTCCCTATGTCACAATTTGTCTGGCGTTTTACGATGCCTGTCGAAGACATCAAACCTTCAGATTTGCATGTTTTTGGTGCATTCCGTTCAACAGCTCCTACATTCTTACAGACGGACTCGCTGCTGTGTTTCGTCCATTTTGAAGCCGAATTTGTTAACAACGGAATTTCGTCTGACCAAGCAAACTTTAGTCATTTAGTGTCTAAACTTCAAACGGAAGTTGCAATGCAATCGCGTGTCTTTCTCTTTATTCAGCCTAAGGAAGGTCTCAACGACACCCATCAGGTGACCGTAACCAAGCGGATAACTTCTCTCTGCTTCTCCCTGGTGAATCCCGCAGGGATGACTCACCTCCACGAGGGCCATGTATGCATATGTTGCCTGTGATGGCCTAAGCTATCTTATCTGTGGCCCGCTCTCAACCTCTGACAGGAGCTACTGAGATCGCCGACCAATCGATCGAGCGTTTCCGTTCATTTTTGGATATTTTCAGTACTTCACGAATAAGCATGTACATTGATCGCGCTTATCTGAGCGTGTTTCTCACAGATGCACTGGAGGATATACCGTTATCATTGTCATTGCTATTATTATTTACTGCCTCGCCTACTGAATAACCTGCTGGTTCTCGCTCAACCGACCCTGCTCCATGGGCAAAGCAGCTGCCTAACGCAGGAACTTGGGCACTATGACGGTTAGCCGCTTTCGAAACCGATCCCCACAGCGCCGTCATTCTAGCACAGGCCCCCGTCGACATACTTCATAATCCCCTGTAGTCTGCTGCTGGTACCATAAGCGGCCGCAAACTGTACAACACCTTGCTTCTTTTCTTGTTTGTTTCTGGAAACAGTGTGTAATGGCGACTAACGCCATCGGCGCATCCAACTCCAGTCACCTCATGTTCCTTCGGGATCTTTCCACAGGAACCTCCTTCCTGATGGGCATATGAGCGTAGGTTCGTGTAGTCCCGCCGGCCTGTACTTAGGCGACACGATCAAGTTCTCGTCACCTCCATGCCGCCAATGGCATCACCATCCAAACCTTTGGTTAACGGTCGTTGACAGTGAAATTGGACCACCGGAGCAACTTTCGCGGCCTCAATATAGTAACAACCCTGTGTTAAATATACGAATCCTCACATGAAAGATTTTATGATCTGTCTCGCGGACCAAAACATATTTAACAAAATCAATGTAATCTGTGCTTATCACCGAATTGCGTTGGCTGTCGAAGACGTACCCAAGGCCGGTATAACTCCACTGGGTTTTTTCAAATTTTTTTGAATGTCACTTGAATTAAATTATGCCGCGCGGAAGTTGTAACTCTTTATGCACAAAGAAATACGCGGTCTAGACTTTGTTCACCTGTACCTCGATGACTGTGTAGCTTTTATTTCTTTTGAGGAACAGAACCCTTCACATTTGCGCAGCATGTTTGAACGATTGAATAATTATAGTACTACAGTCAACCTAACAAACCGCGGCTTAAGTGCGTCCATCCTGGAGTTTCCAGGTCATCTAATCTCAGTCGATGGTATTACTGTCTTCCCAGACACAGTCCAGTCTATCCAGGATCCTCTCGGACTTTTCTTCTTTAGGCAGCTTCGTCGGTTTTGTGACCTGACAAACTAACATTGTCGGTTCATCCCTCGTATTGCTCATACCATGCAGTCAGTGACATATCCCAGCGGTGGAAGCCATCACAAACCCTCTTCCATCCATGCTGTGCTCACGGCCTTTAGAAAGTTTAAGAAGGCTATCTCTAAGATAGCCCTGTTCGTCTATCCCGATCCTAATGTACAGTTGTCCATTGTAACCGACTGTTCTGATACAACCGATGGCGCTGTGCAACAACGGTTCGTTTTCTCTACACGGTGGAAACCCGCATAATCCTTTTACAGTACAATCCACAGGGAATATTCTGCTGTCCACCCTGCAAAACACTATTTTAGGTATGCCGTTGAAAACCAACAATTCAAGCTTAACACTGATCGTAAATCATTGTCGTATTCATTGAGCTCTTCGATCGACAAGTACTACCCCACGGGAGTCAGCCACCTGGACTATATTTCTCAGTTAACGGCAAATATATAGCATTTTTCAGATATCCACAATCTTATCGCAGACGCGCTTTTACGATTAAACAAGATAAACGATTCTACGATTATTTTTTTGACTTGGCCTTCACTGCAGCTGTGCGAACAGGCGAGTCAGAGATAGAGCAATTGCGTCAACGCAGCTCTCTCAAAAATAAGCCTGTCTTCTTAGCTCCCCCAAATAACACAATCCTGTGTGATGATTTGCAAAGCGTACCTAGGCCTGTAGTGCCGCTATCGTTTCGCTGTGTGGTGTCCCACGCGCTGAATAACCTATCGTACACAGATTCACGTGCTTCATTAAGGGCCATCATATGACATAAGGTGAATCATGACGTCAGTACTTGGGCTTGTTGGTGTCGGCGTTTCAAGGTCCACAGGCACACCAAGAGTCCCGCTGGTGTTTTTACCGCACAAGATGTGTGTCTTCATCACGTGCATGTTGACGTCATCCGATCGTTGTCACCTTCTAACGACTTTAACTTCCTTCTGATTTGCGTCAGCTGATTCACTAGGCAGCCAGAAGCAATTCCGCCTACCGATTGCGCCTTCAAAACGATGACTTGCTCTTTTTGAAACGTTCGGTATCCCGATTTGGTTGTCCCGCCATGGCGGGACGGATCGTGGCTCTCACTTCGAAGATACTTGCACAGATCTTTTGAATACTGCCCTGTGCAGACACATACGCACTATGACATGTCATTCGGAATTCAACGGTATATTAGGGCGTTCCCATCTTCCTTTGAAAGTGGACCTCAAAGTGCGGTATAACCCTTCCTGACGAGGGGCTTCACCATTGGTTCTGCTTGGGTTGCGTAACACCGCCAAGATGGACCTGAAGGCCACGCAAGGTCAACTCGTCTATGGAAAAGTTCTCCACTGTCAAACATTATGGAAAGGACGAGTTAGTTTCACTCGGCCGAGGAGGGTGCACCCAGTGTTTCGCCAACACCTTCAGTTCCACTGTCCCATCCTGAACACATCACGTTAAATAACGGTAGCAGGACAGTTTTGCGTAAACGTGCATTCCGTACACAGATAACACTTACGTATTCAGCAAATCTCACTGGCTTTCCTATCCGTCTACTATGTCAATTGTGTAGTGGAGCAGAAAACGTAGGGTTAATGTCAAGTGTATTCAAATACCGTTGATTGTATGTGATCGATTTCATATAATCCATGTGTGTAAATCATTCGCAGGAAATCATTTGTTACTCTGAGTATTGCCCTTTTTGTTTTCTTTTATAAGTTTATGTGTGACACTTAATCACCGATACCCGGATGTGTTTCGCATGCTTTCACGACAGATTAATGTAGGTTCCACATGAGAAATTCTTGATTTTCACATAACCATTTAGGTTTTGTTAGTCTACTAACGCCTTCTGATTGCCGGACGTTCCTGCTCACAAGTATAGGTCGCTTCATTCGTTTGCAACTGGCTATTCTCAAACAGATGCTATAAGTGAGCCTGTTGCCTGAACGTTTTTCTCAACTGAGTAGCCAATCTTGGTTTACTGTCTACGGTTATCGCAGGTAGAGGTGCAGATTTCCCGTGCAACCGCCTTCGTGATTTGACTTCTAGGCTTGTCTGTGAAAATATCAAACCGACTGCATATTCACGAGTGGTCTGGTGGAACTCTTTCTGAGATTGTTGACGGCGTCAGCAATAACCCAAGTCTTCAATCACAAATGGATGAATTGCCGTTCATTTGCCCTGCCATATAGAGGACCAGCTTTAAAGAATTTAGGAACGATCTAGCATAATTAGTTCTATGAAACAGTTCTGCAAGTAACAAGCGATATCTTTCCAACAGTCACAAAATTTAGTCAACCCAATGAACTACTTTCAAAACATTCGGAGACACGTGCAGCATCTTTAAAACAGCCCTAGGCGAAAACATAACTTTCTCAGCCATATTTCTTGTGATTTATATATATGCACCTATGTATTTATCCGGCACGATTTGACAAGACGATAACTATGACTTGTCTAACTTTAACTCTATTCACTTTGCAATAAGTATCTCAATATCGATCAAGCTGGAAAGAATGACGTTTTTCGTAATGAACAAACTGAAAGTTTTTCCTGTGGGCAAAGACTTTGTGAAGCCACCAGACAATTCAACACATCAGTTTACGATAAATCTCCTTCCAGTTACTCTTCTTGCCATTTTTTCGGACACAACATGCAGCACACCACTATCACTTACGGACACTAATTTTCACTAGTCACATTCAACTTCTTGCAGCGTTGAGCAAACTGGTTTGCTTGTTTTTTCATAATTTGTTTCGGTATTGCTTACTTGACTCTAAATTCGAGTATCAAAGCATGCCTTAGATAGTCCGAGTAGCAAAAATTATTGTGTACGCAATGTCTTATACTTCATTTTTATCAACATGCCCAATTACTGCATCAATTTTTATTGTGCATACTTGTTTGACTTAATAAATACTAGACTATATACACTTTGAGTAATCCCTACGACACACACGTGTTTGTCCTACCTACCACGTTGGTGACTGTCTCCCTGCCAAAACATTCCATTTTTGGATTATATTTCAACTTCGTGAAACACGGTCGGAATACACTGATTGTCTCTCGGTAATGTTCGATATTCCATGAACATTGTTTATTTTCGATGGATTCAGTTCGTCCGGAATTTCGTATCAGTTAATCGCTCGCTAACGATCCAAGTTCACACCGAGCTATGCGCAATCTGTTGATCTAAAAATGCCTTTCTCAATATCCAGTGACACAGAAGATAATCTATCTTCGAAATGGTCAATGAGAAGGCGCTCGTAAAAACTGGCTTTAATATGGTACCAAACTGAGTGAGTATACTAAACAATTTAATCTCTCACCTCGAACGTAAGAAATCCTCAGAAATTGAACAAGGAATGTGCCCGTACAACAAAATCGACAACTAGGCACCGACCAGTAATGGGGGACGATAAAATAGAATTAAACTTACTCAAACGAATTATCATTGCTTGGGTCAGAGCAAGATGATCGTTCGTGCATCGGGAAACGATGGAGTTGTAAATTACTCAAGAAAAATTATCGAAGAAAAATATCTAATTTTAGCAGTTAGACATTTACAGGATTCAGATTGAATAACGGTAAAAGAGACGGTAGCAGTGTAAAGAGATCGGAGTGGACAAACGTACCGATGCATCGGTGTAGCGGAGACATGGCTAACGCCGGACATATCCGATCACAAGATAGAACTTCCGCTAGCCAGCAGAGGTGGGAAAGTAATAGTCTACGTTGGTGCTGAATTACGCGCAGCCATAAACAGAGACCCAACCCTGCTTTTACTTGAAGAGCCCCTGTGGATAAACGTTAGGACACCTCACTTATCACAAGTCATTTTCAGCGTCGTTTATCGTGCCCCCTTCCGTATGGGATAAAAGAATGCACAGTGCCATTAGACGGGCCACCGAAATCCCCGGACATCATGCCATCGTTCTAGGGGACTTCACCCTCCCGCATGCAAGTCTGTCCAGTGAGCTAACGTCTAGTCCAGCAGCCGCGGGATTCTACAATCTCGCGCAGGAAGTAGGACTCACTGAGCATGTCAATCAACCCACAAGTGGACAGAAGGTCACAGGCTATCCCGACTGGACATGGTGTTAACTACCGAACTCCATAGGGTGGATGTAGTCGAAGTTGGTGCGCCATTAGGTGCTATCAACCGTGCCACAATCAGTTTTCGCTTAATATGCGACATCATGACCACCCGCCACTTACTGCCGGCTCGACGCAGTTTCAAACGAGCTCAATTTCGATAAATGCGAGACCATTTATATCAAGCTAACTGGCAACCGCCAGCGGGATGTAGCACGGTAGACGAACATTTAGAGCGTATTATGTTACATCTGAACATTGCGATAACTAGTTCAGTCCCTCTCTATACTCCACGCCCCACCTGCAAGTCGTCCTGGACCAAACCATCGACCAAGCGTCCAATGAAAGAGAAGTGGGCCCTGTGGAATGCACTTCTCTTTAAAGGAGATGGCGTCTCACACCTGGCATACAGATGCTGTCGTAATCAATGCACAGCAACCGTACGCGCCAACTGTAGGGCTCACCAAGTATCACATGCGAGATCCACCGCCGATTGCCCTAAAAGATTCTTTGGGCACATGGCCTCCCTGACCAGGTCGAAAGCTGCCATATCCTCTCTCATGAGACCTTCAGGACTTTCTACCTCTAACTATGATGCAACTGAGATGTTACATTCTCAGTAGGTATTCGACTTCAGCAACTACGCTGAGACGGAACCATGCGCCACGGTTTTCTGTCCTGATCGTTCCTCGGACTCATCCCCTAACCTTACCTCCGTTAACGTGCGCGCCAAGTTGCTCCTGCTGCGCGTTGATAAGTCCCCGAGTCTTGACGAGGTGCCCCCACAGATTCTGAAACAATGCGCAGATGAGCTGGCGGAACCACTTGCTCATCTGTTTCAGCACTCATATTATACTGGTTGTTATCCAGCCACTTGAAAACACGGCGTCATCTCTCCTATCTACAAGGGTGTGGATCGATCGACGCCAGCAACTTCAGATTGACTGCTCCACTGCCAACCAAGTTAGAAGTAATGGGGAGCAGAGTAGACGATTTCGTAAGAAACTATTCAAATACTCACTCACTGATGGCGCCGGAGCAGCAGGGCTTCAGAAACGGTCACTCATGCACGACAAACCTACTGATTGCCGCTGACACGTGGACAAAAGCTACAAAAGAACGCCTCCCACCTGATGCTGTTTTTAGATTTCACGAAGGCGTTCGACAAGGTTGATCACAGAATACTACTGGACAAATTGAATGATATGGGCTTATGCAGTGAAGTTTGTTTTTGGCTCAAGCAGTACCTATCCTGTCGAACATACACAGTTAGTGTTAATGGTGAGCTATCCAGGCCGTTCAATTCCGTAAGTGGTGTACCATAAACCTTCATACTGGGTACCCTATTATTCTTCGTCTACGTTAACGATCTACCAGGCGTGAGTAACTCTTCGTTGTGATGTATGTCGAGGAAACACAAATATGACGCGTCTTACACAGCACTGAAGACGCAGAAAACTTCCAAAGAGACCCAGATGCTCTGCATCTATGGTCCGCGGAAAATCAACACATCCAAGTCAAAAACTATGCACGTTCGTCATCACAGCACTAGAACATATCGCATCGGTGATGCTACCCTAGCCACTGTCCACCAAGAGCGCGACCTAGTTACTGTCGTTAAATCAGACCTCTCCTCTAGTATTAGTATTGTGCTGTTGGTAAAGAAAACTAGCAGCAAGCTTGCTATGCTCAGTAGGGTTCTTGGGAATTTCCCAATCGAAAACTTTTTACGCATCTACAGCACACTGGTAAGGCCACTGCTGGAAGTCAACATTCAGGCATGTGCGCCGTACTGTAAGAAAGATGTCACTGCTCTAGAGGCTATCCAGAGATTGTCCACTAAGCGGGTTGAGGGTCTGTTTTCCATTTCGTATGAAGACCGCCTGTCGAGGCTGGAATTATTCCCCCTAGCCTAGCCTAGTCTGAGGGGTGACATTATATTAATATACATAGTCTTATGCTCCCGAGTCACCCCAATAAAAATATTTTTAAACTCGCCGATACAGTGAGTCTCAGAGGCCTTAAGTACAAGAACCCTATACCACGTAGTAGCCTTTTATTCAAACGGCATAGTTTTGCTGTCCGTGTCTGTTCGACATGGCACGCAATTCCGGCGACGGTTGTTATGGCAACGTCAGTCGATGCATTCGAAAAGCAACCGGATGACTGGATCACCCCAAGACGGCCTCTGACAGTCGGACACGTATAGCCCCATATACCTTCATTGTTGTCATTTCTTTCTTTTCTCGTCTTTTCTCATTTCCCCCTACCTTCTTCGTATAGTCTTCCTTTTCCACTGTTATACAACAAAACGGTGCAACCTCCCTAGGTGCCCGATGCTGTTAGCTGCTCCAACACTCAACACATCTCATATTCACACCATTTCAGCAGTTCACGTGATCAGTGTGGACGGACAGCAACCAAACCGCGATAGAATTTGTTGTGGATCCACAAACTCCGTACCACTGAAACTTACCGGAGTATCTTGAGACGGGGATACTACACGGGTTTTATACTTCCAGCTACGCAAGAAACCAGTGAAACCAGTGAAGTCAACGAGTGATTCACAGAAGGCTACGGCCAATCAGTGTCGGCAACGTGAGCAGACTGGTATGTCGGCGCGGGGAATGATCAGGATGGCACGTTGCTCCAACATCGGATTTTTTTATAATGAGCATCGGACTAAAACAAGCTGGTTAACTGCGTCACGCGTTAAAACAAACTGGCTACACGCGGAACCGAGCCGACCAACGGGAAAGCTAAAGCGTCAGCACCGATTGTAATCCTTCATTTTACTGATACGTTTTGTCTATAAAATAACTAATAGAAACTCAATAAACTGAGGTTTGCTTTCGTTCCGGAAGGTAGCGATGTTTAACAAGGAGTAGCTGATGTAAGATTAGAGATGATTGATACAATTTGTTTAAGAATGATGACAGAACGTTAGGCCACTTTTCAACACCAATCAAGCCAAATACAGTAGTCTCAAAAATAATGCAACAGTGTCAACATGCATCCGCGGTTCATCGTATTTCATTTTTCAACAATATACACAGCACAACAATAAATAACTTAGAATGGGTTTAAGCAAATATAATCGCCGAACAGCAGTAACACTTTCAACATGCTGTCCTCTCTACAAATAGTTAACAATCATATGTGCAACATGGCTGACATATAGCAGTCAGAGCATGCAAGACGTGATCAGTCAGTGCATTTCGTGGTCGTATGGACCAGCCGAAGGAAGTTTATGACGGATTCAACTCAACATATATAGGGTGCAAAAGATATTACTTAGTGGAAATACAAACAAGTACAATTGTTCCAAATGCTTGATAAGACAATGCTCATCGATAAGGCACATTTTGTCCACGTTAAGTTTTTCTATCGGTACGAGCTTCTCCCATTTCCAATAAGTTTGGCTGTAAGTGTAAGGTGCCAGCTGATTAAACAAACTATCCAGCGCACTTGTGAACCTACATATGACAACAAAATGAAGACAGTTCAAGTGGTCTAAGTGTTTATTGTGACTTAATTATGTTTTCCGCGTAGTAGTCCTAGGTGATGTTTGGTGATAATTTATCTTCAATGAGTCTATCAGTAGATGCAGCTTGTAACTTCAAGTTAACCGAAACGAACACTTAACAATAACTCAAGCGAAAGTAGAAAATACATCGTTCGCATAAGAAATCGATGTGCGAGTAAGAAGATCATGTAATAATACAACAGAACGGGAAGCGGGTGTATGGTATGTGGCCCGTTCTAGTGAGTAGGGATAATTGCCGTTAACCTTACGTGTTCAAACAAATGTTTATGACGAAAAGACTACAAATGACATTAGGTAACCAAATGCAGTCAGCGGCAATGGAGAACAATTAAAGGTTGAAGGTGTTTATCAAACAACAACAACAACCCACTTTTCATTTACCTGTATATGGTCTTTGATTATTTCAGACGGAGGTTTAATAAAACTGGGTGGGTTATGAAACCGCCTTTTACCAGAACCCATTTCTCAGCGGCCACACCCTTGCTTACTTTGGTTGCAGAAATTATTGGATATTTCATTTACGTAATATCGTCAGCAATTTCTCCGACCATCTTGTTCAAAGCAACAGTGGAATGCGTGCAACCTGAATGTCACCATCGAAATACCTATCGTGAGTAGAAGTGATCGATAGACTACCAGCATATTTACTTCAACAGTCGTTTTGCTTCAGACGTAAGGGGTGAGAACTAACCCAGTCATTTCGGAATAATAGGATTCGAACATATTAAAACATTTATTCAAAAAACTGTTCTGGCATTCCAAAAGCTGATTTGCACTTGTGGATGTCATATGAATGTAATTTACAAGAAATATTCGGCTGCTCATCTTTGTTCATGTTCTTTTGTTGTTCATCATATTTCCCTTGTACTCGATCGGATGTTGCAGTTCGTTCACTGACTTAGTGGGAAGAGTAGCAGTACCCCTATAATGAGTGCGAATCCTGGAAATCAGCATCACTTTCCAGATATAGATAAACACGAGCAACATCTGTGCAAGAGATAAAACACAAGTATGGTAACGAAACCACCATGATGCAATCCGTTCTGGCAATACTTTAGTTCGACGCAACTATATATTTTGAGTGGATTTTAGTTAATTTCATAAACAGACGGGTTGCTGGGTAATTTACCTCACATGGAACAATGCTGAACTCTCAGAGTTGGTTGGTAGCTCAGCTGGTAGAACACATGCCACTCAAAAGCGCGTTGTTTCTGCCGCCGGTTTTAATCCAGCCGGAGTCCTGATTTTCTCCATTTTGGCCTCCTAAATTAACATGCTTACCGCACTCTTTGTAAATAATGCAACGATATATTCAAAATATTGAGTCTACCCAAAACATGGGCCTCCTAGCCGAGGCCGGTTAACAAATAGTCTTAACACACTGTCGTAACCATTATCAGGCAATGCACGCGCATTTCATATCTGGCTGCTGGGTTCCATCGTCCCAGTGTTTTGGCTATCATGCTGCACGATCGATAACACCTAGCTACTGACAGGCGTTTCAGTAAACGTCTCTACATTTGAAATATAACTCATGCGGGAACCATCGTTCATCAATGGGTGCACATAGACAAATCAGAAATACGTTGCTCCCCCGTTGGAGGAGGGGGCTGATTGAAACCCAACAATCTTCCCGCAGACTCGAGCCATGTCATGTCGTGTTGTTAGGTACCCTACACTATGTGCGAACTCTAACGTGACCGTTTATAACCGTGTTGTCCAAACGCTAAGCTTCGAATCGCGTTTATCAATTTTGTGGCCTCGTTACATAGCTAAACTTACTGCACGTCAATATGTTTTGTTTTAATTTGAACAATCATTTGATGTCATGATGGATGGAACTTGCCGCGTTGTTGACATCGGCGTGGACAGTCCAAGCAGAAATTTTTACCAAGAATGAGATGCTTTGTTCTCTATGAACCTGCTTTGTTCTGTAAACTACAGCACGTACATTTGACTGGACAAAATGCCATGTTAGATCCAGATCACAAAAGTAGACCGCGGTTAAAGGAAGGTAGGTTGTTTTAAAGAGACAATTGCAGATAGACAAATTTTGAACTCTACAGATGAATTCGATATCACATAAAATCGATTTTATTTTGAATGACATTAGAGTTCGAAGCGCCACGACATCTACTGAATAGTGTCCCATCAAACCCAAACTGAAATTTGATGGGCAGTACTTGATCAAATCTCTGTTTAGATTCATCACTTTAATCAGAGCCCTGTTAATGAACTGAGCACATGAGTCTGGTAATTATCAATTGGGATATGCTCTTCAGCCAGCAGGTCAACATTAACATCAGGTAACGAAAGAAGGAAAATGAATCATTGGTATATAAATCATGCATTTACAATAGATATTGAAAATGCTGTCCATGGTGTTGCTTGCAGAAGAACATTCTCTTTAGATATGATGACAGTACACGCTATAAAGTAGTATTAGAGATTACACTGTATTCCATGATTTGACCATTTTGGTTCCTTTCAATGCTTACGGGTGTTCTCTGTAAACTCTGTTTGAGATAGCCCCGCGATAGAAGAAATTCGGTGAAATAATGACTCGCGACCGATCCATCAAAGTCCAGGTGGTTTATCCAGATATCCTTCTATGCACAGAATATAGTGTAGTACTGCGCCAGCCTGGTAAAACCAAAGCTATTCAAGTACCCTCTGTTGTTCGAGCACTGGTACAACATTCCGACGCAGCATTAGGAGATAGGAATGTACTAGCCCGTAAGTGCCTGCACAAAGTATGGTGTCATCCGTACCGTTTTTGTCAAAAAGGACCCGATAGTCAGCGCCGAAATAGATGCTAACCAGATCGTGAGCTTTGGGCCATAGTGATGTCAGGTGGAGCAAACTGATTGGGGTTGGTAAGGTGCCAGAAATGCCATTCCTGCGAAAATCCATTCAGACATAATATTACCTATTCAACGAACATTTTCGACTATATATCTCTTTTCTTTAAACATCACATACAAACTAACCTACGTTCGTATGTATTCTACAACCGAAGTTCCTATAATCAAGCCTCACGGTATTGCCGATAACTGAGGGTTGTCAGTAACCAACGCATAGTGGACTGCAGTGTGTCAAATTCGTGCGGGGGCCGATGGATTCTACCATAAGGGCTGTTGTTTACAAATCCCATAGCTTCACCAGTACAACAATCACGTCTTGTTTTGGGTGATCGATCATTTCCTTGCGGGTCATGAACACGACGGGTTGTTACAAATTTTTTCATCAACCTTCGAAGTGATTTACAAGCAATCGTTCGCGTGCCCAAACGCTTTGCACTAAATTCGCTAGTGCTACCGCTAGCCAAACTGAACTGGGCAAAGTATGATTAAGCCTAACCCAATATAACCACGGTCCGATTTAAACACACGCACATGCACATACGGCTAGAGGCATTCGTCTCTGATCAGCCTGTTACAGTGACCGATGTCAAGGGACTCCTGAGTGAAACACACGTCATAAGTGGTTTGATCTACACCATGTGTAGATCCGCTCGCACACTCCGTAACCATTGTAAGTCCGAAGAACCAAAACAACTAGGCGTGTGAGTTGAGTCTTTTTTGGTCCAGCCGGCCAGTGCTAGTTATCCAGATGGCATGCTGAAATGAAGATAAAATCCTTACTCCTCGGAGACAAACGGAGGCGGACTTCAACGATAAGATCTACGCTGAGGAAAATGATATTAAAAGTATAAGACAAGAAGTAGATCACCACAAGAGTAAATATCAGTATATTCTAATCAGGATAACAAAGCAAGGCACGACCGGACCTCGGCTTCTCCTGTAGTGCAACTTGTGTATTCAATGCCTAGTTTGCAAAAACCAAAGTACCGGTTAATCAGTGCCTCGTTAGACTGAACGGATAGGCTAAAAATCGACTTTAACTAATCGTAGAGCTCCCTTTATTACTTGTGTCCAATGCGGAAACACCTAGGCCTCATTCTTACCTCGTATCAAGAAAAGGACAACCGAATTGTTGTCTGAGCGGTTTTGGTGTTGAATTACGACCATCTTGACAACTGCTACCGTGATCTCTCTCTCGAGGTTTTGTTATGTACTATCAAGAGTAGTGGGTACGGGTGCGTCTTTCAGACGAACTACAGCGATATACTGAAACGTCGTCCTCGATTCTGAATTCCGCAACCGTTCAACATATGGCTATCGCCGTTGTCCAGACGATCAGTGCTAAACAGGCTTGCTAACGTGAATAAATTGTGTTACTGACCAGCATAGGATCCGTTCTAAATTCAGCCCCTCACATAACCCGTGTGATACGCACTTCGCGAATGTTGCTCGGTCACACGATCACACAATCAAACAAATGATGATGACTGCTTTGTGAGCAGGTCCATGTCGTTATATCGTTCGTATCCAGCTGGAATTGGGTGTGGGACTGTGGCGGGTAGCTGATCGCGAAAGTGGTCCTTTGTAACACTGGTGTAAAAGGCAGTTGGACTACAAACACAACGGAATGTAGCAGACCTATCCCGACTGAGTCATCGGTGCATGGACATGAGTCGTGGGCTGATGTCGTACAGTTTGCTTGCCATCAAAGTGCAGACTTGGTCAACGGCTGTGGAACAGACAACGTTCTCCCGAACACAATCTGCCCGGTAATCTATCGAGTAAAATGTATACTCTGTATCTGCTCTCGGAGCTTACCTCGGTCTGTAAGCCTTATCTAACTCAAGGCTGGGGCACTGATGTAGTTGCGGCTCAAGTCCATCACGGTCAGTACAATGCGGCATTCCGGACGTCCGGTACTGCATCGACCTGGCAGGTCAGACACATCCCATATCCCGATGGACAACCTCCTGCGTGCAAGCGCATGTATCAGATTGGCACGTCAGGACTCATACTGAGCCTCTGACTCAACAATCTGACGTATGAGACAAAAATAACGAGGGTTTCCTTGGAGGATCTCCTTCAGAGCCTCTGGCTCAAAAACCTGACTTTTAAGGAAAAAAGATATAGCACTTTCGCGGGGAACCCTATCCAGAACTAACAAATCGAACTTCTGATCCTCATGTCAATAAGACCTAACCCAGCGTGGGGGGCAGTGAATGAGATGTTGACTATCCACTCAGAATACTGTTACGCGCAGTAGGTGTGTTGTAATATTGATTGCCTGGTAATTAGTGCTGGTTGTTCTCCCGTACAGGCTAATACGATTATGACCACGATCTACCGCTGAACGATCCGAGAGCACTTTGTTTGGTGGGGTGTTTTCTAGCTCTATTCTTCAGTACACAAACAACAACAGTGCTGCAGCTATAGATATAGTGCAGTTATGTGCTCATTAATTCGTGTCCCTCTACCTGCGCAGCCGATAGTGCAACACACAAACATGATCCTGGCTGCTTCCCTTTGGCCTTTCCAATATCATTACACATAGTAGAACGAAGGTTCCGATCAAGATAGCCCTTTGGATCAAAACACTACATCAGCCGGACCACAACGGCAGCATACCAGAAAAGGTCAACAGGCGACGCACACACAGAGAACGATCCCATCACCCGAAGGTCCACATTTCCGATATACATTTATTGAAATGGAAGTATTCATTATAAATCGCACTTAGAAGCACTTGTACTTGCGGTTTGTAAAGCCATAGTTGGATCAGCTTATGAGCAACCGCGGTTCTTGAAAGATACATGTTATGCCTTAACTTGGCCGAGTTCTATCAGTAAACACATGTGACGATACGTCATCACAAATCACAATCACTCAACTGAAATCCGTACGGTGCGAACGTTTTCTGTCGCCCCAGACTAAACGGACGTCTCATCTTTCAAGACAAAGCAAGTTCATGGAAAACAAAGCAGTCTAATTTATTAGTCCTTCATAACGAGCTATCTGTGTCGATTTTGGTGACGCGGTAAGTTGCTCCCATCACGACATCGACTCATACTTGATATGTTCACAAAAGGGGGGGACAACACGGTTCAGTAACAAAGCCACAGAGCTGAGAAATGTCGTGCGTGGCTTAGCGTTTTGGCAGCACGGTTATAAACCATCACGTTGGAGTCCACAAATAATGCAACCAAACTAAAATCAAAGCGTAACGTAACTAGAAGTCATCATCATTTTCAGCCTGGAGCCATATCCGTGAGTACGGTGACTTGGACCATAGTTGTTCACGGCAATATTATACAAAGTTGCACAGTGATGAGTGAGTGCAAACGCAGGATAAAGAAACGGAGGAAAAGGAAAATAAACCACCACAAACAATTGAATTTCACGAAAGAGTGGTAAATAAATTTACGGATACAGGCTCCCTACTATCTGCGACAAAATGCTATCTCAAAAAGTGCATCAAACCAGCGATGTGATTGGTCGCGAGCTCCAAGACCAAAAAAGACGCCTACCTAAGGTTATGCTACGACCGCGTTATCACTGTTGCAAATAACTATATATATATATATATATATATATATATATATATATATCAATGTATATTCCTCAGAGCGTCTGTTAGAAGCACGCTCGGATGTGTGCGATCATTGTAGATAATTACAGGCGATACAAAACAACAAATAATTACACAATACGATAAACGTGAAATCTATTCACCGAGAAAGCGTAATCGGAAAGACAATGATTGCAGTTTACAAACTTGACGCACGCACCAGGAAAAAAGATGGCTTGCATTTTCCATATATTCGGTCCAAAAGATGTTGAGTTAATTGTTACAAGGTCACGTATGGGTCGATGTTTTAAATAATTCAGCGTCCGATTTGCTTTTGTCCTATTATGTGCTTATGTGTCTTACCAGCCGTTGGTAATCTGGCAAAATCGGATCAGTCGGTTTCTGCTTCCTGATTGGTTGGTTGCCAGATTGGTCACATGCATGATTAACGATACACTTTAGCTGTGTTCACGTACTGGGTGACAGAAATCCTGTTTACGCTCTCAAGCCCGTGTTCTAATTGGCAGCGTTAAAACATGTCGTTTTAAGTTTCTCAAATGTACTGCCAAAGTTGTCAGGTTGCAGAAATCTGAGATTTTCGTGTATATTCAACGTTAAGACATCTCTACTGTGCTACATAAAGAGAACTGTTATGTATTTTGTATCGGTATAAAGAAAACAAGTTGTACCAAGTAAGTCTTCAGTGCAAGTGAGATCACTCACACTAAGGATCATTTCAGCTGACCGTATGTATTCACTTCACAATATACTATGTGAAAACCCTCAAGCCATTTGTTAAATAACTTATAAACGCTACCTTTAGAGGATGTGTTACATTTGATGGTGGATAATCCCTAAAACCATCATGGGTAATACATTTTTCAATAAAACTTTTATCTGATGTGTGGTTTTAATAAAACTGTACCGTAACAATAGGACCCCATTCCAAAACATTGGAGTGAATTGTAAATATATGCTCCTAGAACAGCAAAGCATTTCGGCTTCGTAATTTTTCTCCGGTGATTTTTTGGCATTCCGAAAGCAGAAACCAGACATCAGGTAGATATCACTAAGGCAGTGTGTTCCCAAATAAGGATTAGTGATCGATGGTTAACATACCGACTGTGCCCCCGAGGAAAATTAAACTAGTAGTTAGCAAAGATACACACAAAAACTTAACGTGAAGAATTTTATTGAGAATGTCGAAATAATGCTGTAAACATTTGACGCTCAAATAAGTTGTTACCCATTAGCGTGCAAACGTAAGTAATATTTTTTTCTCAGCCATTGCACTTCGTTTCGCTCATCGGCTGAAATCGATCAACCATTTTGTGGTTGGTCTGGAAATAAGCAAACATCCACTAGTGCTCCAGAATGACTAAAGAAAGGGTTTTTTCACAAACAGTTGGTCCCAGTGACCACCAGCGAAGTGGCGAACAGTTGTTTCGACCAAGTTAGGTCTCATCAGCACCAGGTACGTCGGTCAGACTCGACTAGTTCAAAACTGCCGTCCACCACTTCGCTGGTGGTCACTGGGACCAACCGTTTACGTATTTCTTAGCAGAATCTGAGAACGTTGTACCAAGTAATTTACTATATTTTGAAAAAATGGAGCAACTGAAAAATTTATAACTCCAGAATGGTCAAGCATGTCGTGGTGACATTTTTGTTTGGATGGCTTGACTTATAGTAGTAACACAACTGTCCATCATCGCTTATATAACACTGAAACACATTGTCAATTCAAGATATATTTTGCGAACAATTGTTTACGATAATTCATCATCAGATCAATACAATTTTATAGATTCAGCAAAATCAAATCTATACGGTCTACCCAAGATCCATAAACCAAATCGTCCGTTAAGGCCTATTCTTGATATGTACAATTCCCCGTACCACTCAACAGCAAAGTGGTTAACAGAACAACTTGAACCTATTCGCCGGAAACTATGTCCACACAGCCTACGAAACACGTTCGATTTTGTCAATGACGTAGAGAATGTTAATACGCATAGTCAGTGTATGTGTTCGCTAGACGTCTGCTCGCTATTCATAAATGTCCCTCTGCTTGAGACTGTCAATTTCATTCGTGAACATATCGACCAATCGAACACTCAGTTCAGCATACCGACACCCGTGTTGAAAGAACTGCTTCTACGATGTACTCACAACGTACAGTTTAGATTTAACAACAAACTCTATCATCAGACTGATGGGGTAACAATGGGGTCCGCATTGGGCCCACTTCTAGCCGATATTTTCATGGGCAAACTTGAACGTCAACAGCTGAGCCAATCCATTAGACGATATCTTCGTTCTACTGAAACACATTGTCAGTTCAAGGTATAGTTGGCGATTGTTAATAAGGCAAACGGTAACAAAATGTCAAATTAGTTTTGGCGGGGATACGCAAAGTTAGGAAGTAATCAGCAGAGTTCCGGTAAGAATGTGGAACGAAATCGGAAATTAGTTCATTCTGGGCACAAGTAAGTTATTTTTGACATACAGACATATGTACCGTTGTAGCATAATCCGGAATACTTGAACTAACTAATCCACTTCACCTCTATCGGATGATCTTGATCACAGTATGTCTGTGATAACCGGTATATTTTTGTTATACAGTCAGTCATACCTTGGCGTTCAAGTAAACTGGTTTAACTGACGGCGAGGAATCTATCCACAAGTTGCCAAATGAGTGCAGCTACTACTTGCAACAAAATCCTTAAAACTGACCCACGGTCGTTGCCTAATTACACTACAGCTGCCCAAGTGCTGTATAAATTCATGTTGGTAAATTTGTTTGTCTTTTCGTTCATTTGTAGTCCGCTGCGAACAATCAAAGACATACTGAGAAAAACACAAATCATAAAAATTGGGCCATTCTAATTATCTAATGGCACCCGTGGTGGGACTCCCTCATTATTGTTCTTGTACAGCGGATCAGCTAGCAGAATAGGATAAGACATTCAGCATCAAATGCTGACGTAGGCGCACCTTTGTAACCGGACCGTCCGATGTAGCATCGAGACAATGAAACTAGGAGTTACAACAGTGGCACATGTATCAGCAACTAATGCATGGTCAAGCATCTTACAACATCCGAGCCGAGTCTTAGTTATCGGAAAGAGAACGGCCTGACATATAAGACCGTTTACCACGGTGAAAAGAATTTCACTTCTCTCCGTAATGGTGAATCTGGTAAAAGTGATAGCGAACAGAATAAAACACACACGATTGGATAGTGAACAGTAAGTCCTTCCAAAGGTTGGGAAGGACATGGCGAAATAACCGGGTAGCTTTTGGCTATCTGCCAAAAGCTGTCTGTTTAGGCCACATAAAAACCCTGCAGGATAAAACACATCTAACCTAAAGGCGCTAGCGCCAACCTCAGCTTACTTTGAAAAAATGTAAACGGAACATCACTCGTAATTGATTAAAGCTTTTACATTTTTGTTGATCAATGCCAGTTCCTTTTAAAAAGAAGCACTGGGCTCCAGCTTCGCTCTTGTCTTAGCTCGTCAGCACCACCATGGTCAGGCTTTGTACGCCGATCACGCCTTCGCGAAACAGCCATGCCGACCACCGCGCCAATTCTTTCACTTTAAGCAATACGGTACTAGCATATTTCAGGGCTCAAACATTTTCACTCGTTAGTAGTGGTCCGTTTGCCAACGGTCTGATTAAAGAACAAATTTCACTAACTTTAACCGGTAACTCATCAGTAAACAAGAAAAAATAAACATGTCCGGGTAATACGGTTGCTAATCAACTAGTTCATAATTGAGTAGAGCTGTTGCATATTCTTATGAGGTCAACTAACCCAAAGATGCGGTAAATGCTTAGAGTTACATCCACAAAACTAAACATACTTGTGCACTACTCAAAGCTAGCTGTGCAAGGTTGTCGTCTTTTAATCTCCCTGTAGGCTTCTTGTAAGCTAAGACCCCCACCCCCCACCCCGAGTTTAAGTAAGCCAACTCAATTTAATCAATATCGTCTAATTCCATTGATTAGTAATAGAAAACATCAGCCTTTGACGTGTTTGTTAGTTTCTCACTGCAGTAGTGTTGCTTTGGTCAACGGTGAAGGGTTAATAGGTCCGTGTGCTTGTGTTTTGGTCAAAACTATCTTAAGTTAAAGCACGGTCTGTTTTCCGTACGACTTATGTTGATTCACCAACTGCTGTCGTCAGGAGTGGACAGACAGTAAACACCGACGCTTCTCATGTTGGCTGAAGATCGATACTTCCATTGCATTATGGGTAGATCGGGCTTTGTGGGCGCCTGATTGAACAGTTTCTTCTGCATGTGAGTCTGGCCAAATCTCTTGGTTACACTAGGACACAATATAAATGTTTATATGGCAAAACTTTTCTACCCCAAGATAACCTGATCCAGGTGCGTCATATGGCCATATACCAAGGAAACAACCAATTACCGTGAGTGCGGTAGTGGCGTTGACAACGTTAAACCATTTGAGTAAACGAGTTTAATTCTCACGCGCTCGACAGACTGTAAAAGTGCTATTAATCACAACGCTTGTAGCACAGTAAAACGATACAACTGTCGCAGAGGAAACTGGATCAATGCACTACTTTTTCCAATGCAACGTAATGCGTGTGCGGAATTCGTTTCGAAAAGTGGTCGGAAAATATGAGATTTAATGTAAGTTCAAGAAATCAGGTTCGGGTATTGTGGCGACATGTACTTATGCTAACCCAGCAAGAGATTGACGACAAGGCCCGGCAAAACCAAGAAGTACAAGCGATTCTTTCTTCATAACGAGCGCCAACAACATAGATACATTATTTCCAGTCGTTTAGGATTCGTAAGTGCTGGTTTAAGAACCAATGCAGCTTGGGTGCTCAACGTGACCCGGATTAATCAATCGGTTTGGTTCATCAATCCAGATGAATACGTTTTTATGTATTTCAACTCTAACGGTGTTGACAGGATGGTGTCACGTGAATATCAACCGTACTTGTCACAATTCACAAGTTGCAAAACGTTCTATGACCATCTGAACCTTAATCATTGCAAGCCTGTGTGATGGCTACTGACGGATAGCTGACACAATAAACTGTTTGAAGTTGTGTCGCATAAGAATGTACTGAAGAAAATATTAATTTACCTAAGCTCAAGTGATCACATAACAAATGACTTGAATGAGAAAATGTACGGTGTCTATGATGGAAGCGTTTAACGGACGGGGTTCTCCGAAGGAAGATAATCGAGATAGAATGGTGATATAGGAAACCCGCTAAACATCTGTACGATCTAAAAGGTTTGCCTACTACAGTTCCAACAGCACAGTAAAGCACAGAATTAGATAGCTTCATTTGTTAAGTTGTCCATTTTTGGACTCGTCCTGATCAGACAACATCACAGCACCTGTTCTGGGCGTTTGGTGTGATCATTATTGGGATGACGTTGTGCTTGAACTTTATCACAAACAAAGAACTTAAAAGCTTAAAAATAGGCACAATTCGCTAAGAAAGGTGATTAGTGCACTCCTGTTTTACAATCCAGTTGGGTTTGCAAGAGCAAACTGGTGGATTTGAAGCAGTATGTTGACGGTCAGTCTTGCCATGGCATTCTTGTCATACACATCTTTCTAGCTGCAAGTGGAATAGCTAATCCATCTTCTAGTACGGTGAAGTAGCTGCTCGCCGAACTTCAACAGTTGGTGAATTTCATTCACACCCTTTAAAGCCATTTTTTGGGCCACCATGGGCAAAAGATCTTGTTTCTGGGAGACCCACTGCGGAAAGATGCACCGCCACTTTGTTCACCATGATAACTCATAATGAAAATTATTCCAACAGTTTTTCGACACCCTAGGTCAACGGTATACGGGCCAACGTAATACAAATGGACAGCCGACCGGAACGTTTAAACCGCATTTTTAAGACACAACTATATTGATTTACAGATGTGCATACTTCTTCATCATTCTGTCTTGCTGACGAAACTGTGAAGATACTTGAAGGTAATAAGTATAAGTAAACTTTTAAAAACCCTGGCCTAACTTGCAACGTAATCAAAACTTTCTTCTCAGGGGACCTCGCAATCTTCTTTGAACCATTCTTTATAATTTCATCATTTATGATATACTCCCTTGATGGTATTTACAATGACGTTTCAAGGTCATCTTGCCCATCTTTCCTGTAGTCTATAGTCAAAGAACTTTTTAGGTCGCATTCAACCTTGGAGACAAAAATATTTACAAAATCCGAAGCCAAGAAACAAGGCGACTGTGAAAATTAATCATGTTGGGTTTTGTTCAAACTCCACTGCAGAGAAATTATTGTAGTGCAGCTTTTAGCAGCGATTTTATACCCTTTGACTTTCCGTGTGTAATGCCTTCTTCCAACACTAAATGACTACTTTACTAAGTTTCTTACCACATTAAAATATCATCGTGATATGTAGCCCCATCTCAGCAAAAAAAATGGCAGCGACACCCTTACTTTTTAACTATTCTGGTGTTCACCTCATTTGTGACATGATTGATCAAACTCAACTCAACGAATAGTTTGGACATTGTATCCATCTCCTACGTTTTACCGTGTCTCACTTCACTTGCCGTAGCACTTTGTTCGCTGAACATCTTTCAGGACAAATTACATTTTTGGTTTACCTGCTATGTGAAGTAAATTTTCTTCGATACAAATTCCTTTATAAACTTCCGGATATCTAAATGTAGATTTGTATTGATTACGACGCGCACTTTCCGATGGAATGATCATCCATTGGTACTGGGGAACCTCTAACATCGGGATGGATGTTATTCCCAGAATGATAAGCTGGGACCACGTGTAACAGAAGGTCCTCTCCAAAGGGCATTACGACGTTTGGAAGGTCTTCGTAAAGGTCTCCTCCAACTGGATGCATAATTCCATACAAACACGTTGCATCTAGCAATCTTTCCTCGTCCAAATCAAAAGAAATAGATCCCAGGATTAACGTCTGTAGCTTGATGATTGAGTAATGAGTAGCAATGAATCAGGATCACTGAGACTCGTTGCAATAATACAAATACCATATTGAGCAGGTTTTATATACATACATATGTAAGTAAATACGGGAACCCATCTATGTCAACAATAAAAACGTCATACACTCTTGCTTTGCAACAAATATTGGTCTTAACGGCTAATCATGCGAGTCCTAAAACTGTCTTTCACGAAGATCAAACATAGTTACTGGTCACTTCCACACCTGCAACTTTCTATCCGACTCGCTGAAGGAACTGCGCTCTAATCCCTAAAGGCATTATAAATATATGTGTTTTATCTCGGGATTTGTCAGTCTACACTGTTTACTGATAAGTAGCACGGGGGTTTTGGTTTTTATTGGTTGATCGTCACTTACAATTGATTGCAGCTTTCACATCTCTACAGGCCTATTGGACATGCGCAATCATTTGTGAGCGGTGTTCACCTTCTATCAACCAAGTCTCCTACTACTCATCTGCAATCAAAATGTCGCTGAACCACTTATTGATCTCTCTTCTAGCTATTGTGTCATCGACTGGAGTTAACAGGACAGTTCTGTTGTGACGATCGGGCAATCTGACCATTACTCACAAAAGAACGTAGCTGAACCTACGCATATAATAGTTCGGTCGCGCCTAATTTGAAATCATCTACGCAGTGATCGACATGGTTGCTTCATAAAGGCCTGGCGGGAGTTCTAGTTCCGGTCGTGACAAGGATGTGCACTACTGGTGAGCTCTAACAAGGACAAAACTTGAGCGCAGTTTATATAAAGTGAACGATTGGCATTATCCAACACTACTATATATAATACTTAACACGTAAAAAGGAACGGCAAACGTCGCACAACACCAGTTCATTATTGATCCAACTAACATAAGATTGTTGCCGTGATGAAGAGGGATAGAAATAACTGCTCTTCTGATGGGGTACGGGTTAAAACATTGGGAATTTGTGCAAAACGACCGAAAAATTAAAGATGTAACAATATCACCAAGTTTGACCAGAAATCATCAGTGATTTTTAGGCAGCGGCGAATTTTGGTCGGATAGTCATAGGATTTTTCAGTTTGTACACAAAACAGATTGTGAGACTCACGTGCATAATCAGGAAAGGGATCGCGTAGTACTTTTCAGGTATTTGAGTAGCTCTGAACAGAGTCATATGAGAAAAGTAGCTGGCACAACCCTGAAATAGGAATGAACATCATCAATGATTAACGTTTAACTTGTCAACACAGTAAAGTACAGATTCTACATTCCTAGTAATTGGTACATTCTGGAAAAACAGAAATAAGTAGGTCTCGATTTAATGTCATGAAACAGAGTTAGTGCACAAAGTGTAAACGTTATCCCTTTTAATAACACGACAAGAATATATTAACTCATCGGTTTAATGTATCAATCACGTAGCAAAAAGTTCTCTTTAGTTAAAGTAAGTTTTATTTTGTCTTATTAATTACGATAAGAAAACTTCCGTACAAAAGTGGACACTCTCAGAAGATTTGCAAACAGTTTGCTTCTTATGTAACATCACACACTCATCATTGTTTGACACGATTGAATAGATAACTGACACATGAAAAGCTTTGACGCCATTAAACAGATGTAAGTAAAAATATGCCAAACCATACCTAGCTTTTCTGATATTTGAGTAAATTAATGTGAACCCTAGATCCCAGATTTGGGTTACAAGTACCAGATGGACATATCAGGGTATTGACGAGTAAGGGTGACCAGTTTAACTAACTCCTGTCCCACATGTTGTTTAAAATGTCATATAATGTTATCTTGAAGCCAAAAATGCGGAACCAGGTGGAGATGTGAGGACGATCTCTCTTCACCGAAAAATCTAGTAATTAGTAATAATAGACCACCACTACCAGTTTTTCTCACGGAATCCGCACATCACAATTGTATATTTTTCTGAACCGGCGATTGGATCCCTTCTTTTGTTTTTCTGAGGTTACTATTCAGTTAGGCATACAATGACATAATCGAATAATCCAGTCTAAACGTTCTTGGAGTATTATGCAAGAACCTCCATCACAGAGAGTCATAACGCAGTTAATGTCCCGTTGACAGCATTAAATGACCTCATTGTCGAAACTATTCACTCAAGTTTCTATTATCGACATTGATGTCCTAGTTTACACATCGGTTAACAATACAGTATACAGCCCTCCTAAATATGACTCATGAATTCATTCAAAGGAGAGATGGGGTGCTTGATTTAGAACTGTCTACATGATATTTGATGTACGGCTGTTTTCACACTCTCCTCAGACACCACTTAAGGCTCAATTTTCTAGCTTGACAAACTGTAAAGTGTACCAATCAGTTTGAAAGTTTTATCAAGTTATCGTGGAAGTTGACTTCTACTAGCCTGAAACAGTTGGTTCCCTTCATAAACTTGAAGAAAGCAGTAAGAAGACGAACAGAAGTAGATGCTATCATTTTGTATTGCCTCGTCAGTACCAGATAACAATAACCATGAACATATATATGAAAATATTGGGGTGGAGAGTGAAGTAGTGAAAGTAGCAAATTAGGTGGAGAACAACAACGCAAAACTAATAGGCCCATGAGAGTCTAAGACTTACATATAATTAGGATATATAATGGGGTTCTCTTTAGGTCCATTACTGGCAGACGTATTCATGGGCAAATTAGAATCCCAATTTCAGCCGACTATTCAGAGTCTTCATATGTACCGCCGATATGTAGACGATATATTTTCCGTTCTCAAGATGAGTTAACAACCGTGCTTCAGATTTGTAATACAGCACACACCTTATTGCGCTTCACCTCAGAAGAGAAATCTGACAACGAGCTTTATTTCTAAGATGTCAAATTGACAAGGCGTTGAGAGAGTACAATGAGTAAGTCGGTATATCGGAAACCCACATGGACGGGGCAGTATACCAATTTCAGTTTTGTGCCCTTAAACAGAAACGAAATCTAGCCCAATGCCTGGCAACTGGAACAAGAAAGATTCGTTCGGATGACGCAGTAGAGTAGGAACTGAAAACAATTAAAAACCTATTGAGGGAAAACGGCTATCCGGAGCAACTCATCATTTCAAATACGAAGGCCAAAATCCCGCATGTAGTAATGCCCACAGCTGAAAAGAAAGTCGTGTGTATAAAACTCCCGTTTAAAAGGGATACTGTAGCAGATCAGTTTAACCGCCGCATGTACCGATCACTTAAACGTACCTTTTCTGCGGCAACCTTAAGAAGTTGATTCACAGCAATGCCGATGTTAAGATTGAGCCTGAAAGAAAAGCTACCAGTCCACGATCAGTCAATGTTCGTGTATTCATTTTCATGCTGCTGTTGTACTGCTGAATATGTTGGTCGTACGACTAGGCGCTTGCCAAAAAGGATCAAGGAACATCATCCAGCTTGGAGTGCAACTGGCTGTCTTAAAACAATTACTAGCACCATTGTTAAACATCTAGCTGACACCAACCATCGCATAAACATCAGCAAAGCATTTCGGGTTGTCTAAAGAGTTGCCAACACTCAACCGAAAACAGTCTGCCAGCGCATTCTGGCGACCGCTGACTCGATTGCTATTAGATTACGCAACCCTAACCTGTGCTCTCAAAAGAAATTTGTTCAGTCCTTGCAACTTCCTTGGCCACAGATCAATCACATCCAATCTATCCACACACAAACATTCAACCTTGACCGTGTGACGTAACATCCAGTTAACGTCCGGCCTGGGCCTAACCAAATATTTTAGATGAGACCTAATTGTGAAAAGATAGGGCTTCGGCTGGATTTGAACTAGCGACAGAAACACCATGCCTCAACGCAGCAAGCGCTCTACTAGCTAAGCTACAAAGCCACGTCATGAGCTCGGAACTTTTACATTTGGACTCGGTTACACACCCGTCCCATTGTCTCATAGGGAATCCATCAAATGATCCGGAGGATCAAGTGCGCCGGCAGGATTTCTCGAACAGTTCACGATGGAATCCACCAACGCCACTGTTGAGCATAGAAGTTGTATTACAGTCTCATAATTACAGTCTCAGTTAAAATCAAAATTTTCCAAACTACTCATTAGTAATCAATTATTGTGTGCGTAGTCTAGTATTGGCCCTTACTGTCACACGCAAACAGTCACTTCTTGTTTCTGCGCTTTGTCTTATGACGGCTTGATGCAACCTATGTATTTGTATTGACCTGAGAAAGAATCATGGAAAATAATTTTTCGTCGCATCTGTACATAACTGTTTCTGTATACACAATGCTGGCTTGAGACGATTAATCGCGGCCACCCCATGGAAACGCAGGAAACGCGGATTAGCGCGGTATATTATAATCCTGAATGTTGATTCGGAATTAATCCGGTGACAAGTGGCCAACATATATCCGGCGATAGATAAAGCCGGAAGTTTGCGTGATCCCGGGAAGAAGGAAGTGCA